>VDFB02256621.1:0-269378 GCA_007258455.2 Sequoia sempervirens | reverse complement strand
TAATAATCTTTCCAATTGATTACCTTTAGGAAAAATAAGTGCTCTCTTTCTATAAATAAGCATACAAACTTTATTTCTTGGAGTTGATCAAATTAAACTAACTTATGTTGATTTAATGGTTTAGTCTTGAGTATTTCGCAGGTCAACTCCACTTCAAATCACCATTCTAGACAAAATGGAAATGAATGCGGATCTTCATACTTTTGAAAACAAGCGACCGAGCGTTGGAATTCTAGAAGCACACGTTTTGGCCGAGTCTTTATAATTCTATTTTTTTGCAGTTTCAAAAAATTTATGGCTCATGCGAGCCTCTTTAATATTGCATATCATGGGCTTTAAAGTCCCTTTTTCTAATTGGTAATCTATTAAAAGACTCTATCGACTGAAAAATAGGATTTTTGTCAATCATTTTTCATATAAATATGTAACTATTACAAATAATGAATAGAGAAGAAGATTATCGTTATGCTGTAAATTTGTCTTTTGAGTAAAAACTACCATATGAATATGAGTTTTCCCGCCACTCTTTGAATTACTGTGTACTATGGACGTGTCTTTGGAATGAAGTAGCTTAGATAATTTTGAGTGCATGTGATCTAAGGTAACTGTAGACACACCTAAGAGTTGACCACTCGAGGGTTATAAATAGATAGATAAGTATTATATTCCTTATTTTGTATTTTCTTTTAGTAGATAACAGTTGAAGTTGAAATCCATTTTCATGAGTATGCGTTATGTTGTCAGTGTCAAACCTACAGGTTGTAGCTAAGTCTATAGTTTTTGAACTTAACATTTGAATGTCTGAAGCATCTTACTTCAGTAGATTCTCTTAAATTGTTTCTTGTTCGCAGTTGGATTTTTATACATTAGATAATGTTTCCTAATTTCTTTAATGTTTTACTTCCTCAACAATTTATGCATTCTTTAGGTTAATCATTTCTATGCTTTCTAGTTTAGTGGTGATGTTTTTTCTGATTTGTAGTTCTTTGCCTTCTAGTTTAAGATCATTTCCTGCTTTCTAGATAGATAATTCATTGCTTTTAGGTTTAGAGGCCCTCTAGTTTAGACTCTTTATTCGGTTCACTCCCATTTAGAACCTAAGAGAGAGAATTGAGATGTCTTCTATTGCAAATAGCCTTTGGACACTTCCCGATCGATATAATGATGTGATTATTCTCTAAAGTGTTAAGACCTAACAACAACCTGTCACTTTTTGGCGTCGTTTATGGGGACATCCTTTTTCTAGTGTTACTAGGAGATATCTTGAAGACCTCTCCTAGGGATAGGAATAGTTCTTTAGCTTCTTTTCTACATGGTCAGGAAGTGATGCCCCCACGAAATATTCATACCAAAAACCCCCCCAGTTGACATACCAACAACAAGTGGAGAGGAAGGTAACTCAAACCAAGAACTTACAGAGGAATTGACCGAACGGGATCAACCTAGGTCCTTCCCACATACTCCAAAAAGAGAATTTTTGGTTGTAGAGGAGTATATTCCTTTCCAACCTCTTGAACCACATTCAACTAAGCAAACTTGGGACAAAATCCATACCTTCTTCAACACCATGGGAGACCGAAGGAACGCCACTAATAATAATGATAACCCTCCACCACGCACATTCACTTATCCTATTGCTATCGATGAGGATGATGAAAAAACAATGAAAAACATCTCACCCACCTTTTTTCCAACCTTTCAGGGTTTTTCTATGGAAGACACTGATCAATTCCTATTTGAGTTTAAAGTCTTGTGTCAAACATATGACTACAAGAATGATAATCAGAAACTAATTTTTTTTCCTTCCACTTTGAAAGACTCAGCTATGTGTTGGTTTATGGGATTTCCTTCTCAATCAATAACCTCCTGGGATTTGATGGAGTCTACCTTTTTGGAGAAGTATCAAATTTATTGCAAGGTTAGCAATAGGAAAGAAGATTTGTTCAAAGTAAGGCAGAATGAGGATGAAAGTTTAGAGGATTACCTAGATAGGTTTATCTTCTTATCTAAACGATGTGGGGGAGAAGTTATAAGTCTTGATATCCTGAAAACTTGTTCCTTAAAGGTCTTGATGACAATGCTCATAGGATCCTGGACTTAATGGGAAAAGGAGATGTATCCCAATTGGTACTGGATGATATTATGGAACTGTGTCAGAATTTCTCTCAAACTTGAGGAGGAATTCGAAAGTCTACCCTTTTTAGAGGTTCTAGTGATATTAGAAAACTTCGTGAAGAGCTCACCAACTTCAAGACCGGCATTCTTTTCTATTTAAACGCCACTTTAGATGGCATCTAGGCTAAAACACGGAACTCTGAAACTTTATCCATTTATTTGCCCCATATGTTGAAACAAACATTTGCTAAGAGAATTTCCCTTCGACAAAGTTGATAAGATTGAAATTTGTCAGGTGTGTGACAAAAATCACCCCACTAACCAATGTGAGCTATTGAATGCCATCAAAAATTCCAAGAAAAGAACAACTCAAGTTGAGGAAAACGTGAACTTTTTTAATCAAAAAATTGGAGGCAATTTTTCCTATGGCCAGAATTCCAATCCTAATTGGAGACCCCAACCCAATTGGAACAACAATCAATGGGAAGCACCTTGGCCTCAGGCACCACCTCCAATACCTTCTAATTAGGGAACTTATCCTTGGGGACCACCATAATGGGAAAATCAATCTTGGGTAACCCTCAATGGCCTAATCAGCCTCAACCGCAATGGTACCCTCAAAATCCCATTCCTCAATGGAATCAACCTCACCGTCAATTTTATACTAGCCCCAAGAGAATTCCTACCTAGTAACAAAATCTTTTACCACCTCCTCAGCCTACACAATAAAATGAACAAGTTAACCAACCACCACTTCTAGCACAACCAATCTCGAATCTGAAGAACAACTGCCTGAATACTCTGGTGTACTCCACCAAACAAGACATGTCATTGGACTTAATGCCATACACTATGGAAATCTACAATTGAGGTTTGGAAAAACACTTTCACAACCAACTATTGAAGAAATCGTCGATGAACCTATCAAAAATCTTGTTGAGGAAGCCATAATAAGACCTACATATGTGGAACAGATACTAGATGCTATGCAACAGAAGCTTGACTTGCCATCTTCAGCAGGAGCTTCTGACCTACCTCGGGAGGATGGGGGTCAGTCTCCAAGTGAACACCCAAAGGATTCCACACCTAAGGACCATGTGCCTAAAGGAAAGACCAAAGCACCCTTTCTGAAGTATTTGAAACCGATTCCTATGAACAATGCTTCAGAATCGACCTTACCCACTGAAACTGCACTAATACAATAAATTAAGCAATTACAGATTGAAGTTCCCTTGTTACAGGTGATTAAGGAAATCCCTGAATTAAACCAAATGATTAAACAGTTGTGCATCAAGACCCCAGGAAGGAAGTTGAAATGAATTAACACTATTCATATCAATGCATACCTAGCTGATTTATTAGCTGCAACAACCACTACTCCAAAATATGATGACCCAAGAATTCCACTTATAACAATGATAGTTAATGGGGTGGCAATACCTAACACCTTAGTGGACTTTGGAGCAGCCATTAACGTAATTATTTTGGATGTGATGGAAAAATTGGGACTTACTGATCTATGCCCCACAATTGCAGTCTTACAAATGGCAAACCAATACATAGCTATTCCCAAGGGAATTATCAAACACATTCTCGTGAAGGTGGATGGATGGAAATATCCAGTGGATTTCTAGATAATTGAATCCCTTATGCCTAGAGATATTTATCCAATAATCTGGGGATGACCATGGTTGGCTACGGTTGTAGCCAAAATTGATTGTGGAGAAGGAGGAATGACCATCTCACATGGGTCTGATAGCAAACATTTGTTTTTGTACCCTCCTGCCAAGCCTGTTGAACATAGTAAAGTATCAGTGAATGAACCAGAAAAATCTAATGGATAGGAGAATCTGGCTTCACTAGCCATGGTAGTTATAAGCAATATGGAGAAGAATTAGAGCACAAGTTGGAAGATGATGTGGAGAATCTTGCCATTGAATTTGGCAGTGAGGAGATGTCAAACACAGAAGAAATCATGACACCCAATCAACATAGATCAAATAGAATTCGATGGTGTTGGTTTTATTGGACTACCTTGCCCTTTGATGAACTTAGTCCCAAAAACTTACCATTTCTTTGCAAATGTTGCTCGGCTTCACAAAATTGTACCTCGTAGCTATCCACTTAACACCTTGATAAGGCCTATGTACACTATCACGTCCAACCATCCAGGAGTCAAAACTATTATGATGTTGCTAGGAAAAACTTTGAACATCAATAGTTGGTTGACTGAGACGAAAGAACAAAGATTGTTTGACACCCTAGTGAGTAGATCTAAAGCATTTTCCTAGGACTATAAAGATATGAGAGGAATACATCCTAGTGTGTGCACACATCATATCTATACTAAGGATGTTCATCCTGTCTATCAACCACAATGGAGACTCAATCCTGCTCTCAAGGACATTGTTAAAACTGAAATTGAGAAGCTACTTCAGGTAGGATTTATCTATCCAATTTCTAACGGCAAATGGGTGTCACCCTTGGTTGTAGTCCCAAAGAAGAATGGGAAGTGGAGAGTGTGTGTGGACTATAGGGATCTTAACAAAGCAAAATGTAGAGACTATTTCCCCCTACCATTCATGGACCAAGTGTTGGATAACTTGGTTGGGAGGAAATATTTTTCATTCTTGGATGGGTTTAGTGGATACAACTAGATACAGGTAGCAGCAAAAGACTAGGATAAGACAACCTTTACTTGCCCGTGGGGGACATTTGCATATAGGGTTCTCCCCTTTGGCTTGTGTAATGCTCCTGCCATGTTTCAGAGGGCCATCCTATCCATATTTGTTGAGCTGGTAAATGAGTGTGTGAAAGTCTATATGGATGACTTCATTGTATATGGTTCAACTTTTGATTAATTCCTCACAAATCTAGACAAGGTGTTAAAGCGGTGTGAGGATCATCGATTGTCCCTAAGTTACGAGAAATGTTTGATCATGGTGGAACAAGGAATAGTGTTGGGACACCATATTTCAGCAAAAGGAATCAAGGTTGATCCTAAGAAAATTGAAGTCATACAACAACTCGAGGTTCCAAAAACACAAACTAATGTCAAGAGTTTCTTAGGGTATGTGGGATACTACTAAAGATTCATAAAAAACTTTAGAAAAATCACAACCCCCATGTTTTTGCTCCTTCAGAAGAATGTAGACTTTGTCTGGACGCCTAAGTGTTAGTATTCATTTGAAATTATTAAGGAAAAACTCATCTCTACCCCTGCCCTTCGAGGACCTAATTGGAATCTTTAGTTCCACATTTATACTGACGCATCTGATGATGCTATTGGAGTGGTTCTAGGGAAAGAAGATGATAATGGAGGGAAATATGCTATATACTTCATTAGCAAGAATTTGACACCAATAGAAAAGAATTATACCATAATGGAGAAAGAGTTTTTGGTTGTAGTGCATGCAATCAAGAAATTTTGACATTATGTTATGGGATATAAAGTTACAATGTATATAGATCACTTGGCCATAAAGTATCTCATGAACAAACCAGTGGTAAAAATAAGGATAATTAGGTGGTTACTTCTCCTTTAGGAATTCAATATATTTTTGACAAACAAAGGAAATCCAATGTAGTTGCAGATCTCTTATCTCGGATTAAACACGGTGGCGACTGTGCCTCAGTATAGGATGAGTTCCCAAATAAAAATTTGTTTGTCATTTATGTTAAAACCTCTTGGTTCACCGACATCACAAATTACTTGGCCACCACAGAAGTGCCACCCCATTTTTCATCAAAACAAAAGAAATGTATCATTAGAGAAAGTTCCCCCTTCAAATGGATAAATGGGATCTTGTTTCGATGTGGACCTGATATGGTTTTATGACAGTGTGTTAGGGAAGATGAGACTTATAATATTTTGAGAGCCTACCATGATGACCCTTTAGGAGGGAATTATTCTGCTAAAAGGACAGTTCATAAGGTTTTGGGAGCACGGTACTACTAGCCCTCAATGCACAAGGACATCAAGAAATACATTCACTGATGTGATGAATTTCAAAGAGTGGGTAGGCCAACTCTTTATAATGAAATGCCCCTATAGCCTTAGGTAGTCCATGAAACATCCAAAAAATGGGGATTGGACTTTATCGGGCCAATAGATCCTCCTTCACAAGGAAAAGAGTATATTATGGTATGTACCAACTACCTAACTAAGTGGGTAGAAGTGCAAGCCCTACGTGTTGCCAGGGAGAAACTGGTAGATGATTTCCTCTACAATAGAATTTTTCTCAAGTTCGAAGCTCTGAGGTAAATTGTCACGGACCAAGGCCCCAATTCATGTCCAAAGTGTTGTTGGCATTTACAGATCATTTACAAGTAAGCCACAAGAATTCCTCACCCTACCACTTGCAGGAAAACGGTCAAGTTGAGGTCACTAATAGGGAGCTAGAAAATATTTTGATGAAAACAATTTCCTCAGGAAGGAAAGACTAGGCTAGGAAACTACCAGAAGTTGTCTGGGCCTACAACACGACTTGGAAATCAACTACTAGGTATAGCCCCTATGAGTTAGTCTTTGGGAAGAAACCCCGCTTACCCATTGAATTTGAACTCTAAACCCTTAGGACAGCCATGGAATTGGGCATGGATCTCAAATGAGCCCAAATTGAGAGTCTTACAGCTTAGTGAACTGGATGAACTCCATTTGGACATTGTCCATCAGACCGAATTGATCCAACAGCAATGTAAGGTATGGCATGATAAACACATCAAAGAGAAAGAATTCCATACCTAGGATTGGGCACTACTGTTTGATTCTAGATATAAGGATCATCAAGGGAAACTCAGGACACACTGGCTTGGACCATATGAAATTTTAGAAGTGTTTGCTAATGGTTCGGTCCAACTAAAACCTATTGATGTTGATACCCAAACTCTCCTAATTAATGGGTACCGACTATGCTTTTATCATAAACCTGTTAATAAGGAAGAGTTTACAAAAATGGTGGAAACACAGGGAGAAATCCACTGCATTGACTCTGATGTGGTAGGGTCAATATAGTTTTACCAACTCTAAAAGCTACAAAAAAAAAACATTTCTAAATGTTTCTTTGATTTCTTCATCAGTTTTGACATTTGGACTTGACTAAAAGAATTTCTCTTTTGCAGGACTTCACTTTTGACCAAGCACAATTCTGGCGCACCTTACTACGATGCTCTGGAATTTACTAGCATGATTGTTGTGATGATCTGGAGTTTGTTGCTACAATGCTCCAGAATCTGCATACTAAATTGGTGTCACTCATCACTCTAATCATGCATTCTAATGCATCACTCAATGGTGCTTTGAGAAGCCAAGGCCAAAATGTCACAACCTTCTTCATTTTGGTTGCATCTTTTCAGCGATGCTCTAAAATTTTGTTGCTTCTTCATTGTGGTTGCATCTTTTAGTGATGCTCCAGAAATTTTGGTTGTTGCTCCAGTTGCATCTTTCAACGATGCTCCAAAAAAATTGGTTGTTGCTCTGGCTGCATCTTCCAGTGATGCTCCATAAATTTTGGTTGTTGCTCTGGCTGCATCTTTCAGCGATGCTACGGAAATCCTCAAATTGGTCAGCATGTTTCGATGACATCCCTTTATGATGGTCTCAAACTCTCTTCTTCTCTACTTCAGTTGCATATTCTTGAGTGTGATCTAGGATTTTTGATATAAAATTTTGTTTTTCCAATTTTTCTTTGACTTTTCCTAAGTTCCGCACACACTTGTCCTTTAATTTTGCCTCAAGATTTGCTCCCTTATAGATATTATGCCACCTTATACTGAATCTTCCCATAACAAATAAGATTATTATACCACCTTCCTGCCATAATCATTTTTATCATCACTTCAAACATCCCATCCATGCCATTACTATTTGCCACCACCATCACCAACCATATGACTATTATGTCAGCGCAAGTGAGTTACATTTGATCTAATGACAGAACTTAAGGTATGTGTGAATTTATTTATTTAAAGGGTTAGTATTTATTTTGAATAAAGGTTAATTAATTGGCATGATCCATTCCCCTTGTAATTTTGAAACTTGTACCCTTTACACGATTGATAAGAGTACGACAGCAATTGTAATTCCCCATGAAAGGTAGTCATCATTATGCAGTAAAGTTACAAGAAAGCTAGTAATTGATTCTTTCCTCGTTGAGCATATCAACACAGAATTCTTTCTCCATCTATAATTCAGAGAAGCAAGTATTTCAAAGTTCTGTAAAATTTCACCGAGAAACAAAGGAAATGGGAGGCACTAAAAAGAAATCTGAGCCAACTTCTACAACACCATTGTTGGCATTGAGCAATATAGTAGCATTATTCTAGAGAGTTGGATGGTTGGACTTCATGAAACAATTTGAAGGGCACATAGAGCAGTTGGTGAAGGAATTTGTCAAAAAAATTGCAGATGGGAAGACCGTGGTGTGTGGAAAACAATTCCAAGTAAGTACGAAAATTATTGCCTGCCTTTCTGGTCTTGAGAATAAAGGTATAACTTTGAATGAAAATTCCCACATTCCTTATCAAAATTTAATAGGACTATTTCATAGTGAAGGGGAACCCCAACCTGTAATGACTATAAACACCAGGGGGCAGAATAAGGGAATTCAGAGGATGTCTCTTCCAGAACCCTAGAGGTTTGTTGCAACCTGGATTATCAAGTATATTAATTGTGAGGGACAAATGACTACAGTTGTGGGACCCCCTTTTTTCCTACTGAATCATTTACGCCATGGCATTGAGGACCCTACTCTTAGGGTAAATTTACCAGCTTTTCTTTTCCATTCAATCACCTCTATGATAGAAAAGTATAAAATCAGGACGAGGCCCCTTAAACACCATGGTCTGATACAGTTAATATGTAAATACCATTTCTAAAAAAAGCTAGAAAAGAAGTGGCAAAGGTTTCTATGGAAATTTGAAAATGAGGAGCCAGGGAGGTCACTTGAGGAGGGAGAATCCTCTAAACAAAAGGAGTAGTTTGTAGAAGAACCCTCCTTAGAGGCATTAGGCACCCCTGAATCCTAATATACCTCCACAACTCCCAGCGGCGATGCACCGGATTCCTTTCCAGATGAATTACAAACCCCGGGATAGGAAGGGGAGGTGGGAATTGTGCATTTCAAAAGAGAGGAGGAACCTCCTCGAAATAAAAAGAAATGAAGTAAAATTATTTTTCAAACAACTCCTCTGCGGGGGAGTAAATAGTTATCTTCAGGGGCCAGTGAAATCGCACCCCAAGATGTAGGCAATACTTCAAAAAGGAAAAAATCCATAACTCCAATAAAGGTGGTAGAAATTGATAGTCCACCCGATAATGAGGAGACAAATGAAACAGGGGATCAACTTCCTAGGGAAAAGAATGAGGAAACCCTAACACTTGAAGAACATGAAGGGGAGAAAATACAATCACCACATTTAGAGCAGAATGAAGATGAGGTTGTGGGAGGATTCTCTCCATTTCTTGATAGGACGGGGAGTATACTGAAAATTGAAGAAAATGTACATCAAATTGATGAAGAAGAAGTGCCTCACTCATTCCTTCCTAAGGACACCAAAGAGGAAAATGTACCTCATCCTAATGAAGAAATTCCTCACACATCCTTCTCTGTGGACATAGGGGTCATAGAATCTAGTCAAAGAAATGAGGAATTAGAAAAGTTAAAGGTAGAAATTGAAGGGTTGAGAGCTAGGTTGCAAGATGACAAAGCACAAATTAACCAACAGAAAGAATAAATTGAGGTGAAAACTACCATTGTACATAAAAGAGACCAGGAAATTGCCAAATTGACTATGCAAATGGAGGAAAAAGACAAGCTTACTGAGTAGCTACAATACCAGATCCAGTAATGGAATCAATAGGGTAAGTAGCATCAGGTTGCTCTGTGCAAAAAATATAAGTGTATTCAAGATTTGAAAAGTAATTTTATACAATTATTCAGTGATTTTGAAGAAGAAAAGAATTGACAAGAAATTGAGTTAAATTCCTTATTTTGTATTTTATTTTAGTAGATAACAGTTGAAGTTGAAATCCATTTTCATGAGTATGCGTTATGTTGTCAATGTCAAACCTGTAGGTTGTAGCTAAGTCTATAGTTTTTGAACTTAACATTTGAATGTCTGAAGCATCTGACTTCAGTAGATTCTCTTAAATTGTTTCTTGTTCGCAGTTGGATTGTTATACATTAGATAATGTTTCCTAATTTCTTTAATGTTTTACTTCCTCAACAATTTATGCATTCTTTAGGTTAATTTTTTCTATGCTTTCTAGTTTAGTGGTGATGTTTTTTCCAATTTATAGTTCTTTGCTTTCTAGTTTAAGATCATTTCTTCCTTTCTAGATAGATAATTCATTACTTTTAGGTTTAGAGGCCCTATAGTTTAAACTCTTTATGTGGTTGACTAGCATTTAGAGAACTTGAGAGAGAGAATTGAGATCTCTTCTATTGCAAATAGCCTTTGGACACTGCCTGGTTGATATAATGATGTGATTATTCACTAAAGTGTTAGGACCTAATGACAGTCTGCCATTTGGTATGCAACTTCACTTCTTTATTGATCAAAATTAGATTCACAAAATTAAACTCAAAGTTTAAATATTTTCCTCACAATTGGGCAACACTTCATTACAAAAGATAAAATATAACCATTACAATAGAATCCTCTCTTATTTATAGACAGGAGTGGAGAGAAAATCTAGGAAAATCAAGAGAGCAAGTCTAGGAAAATCCTACCTAACTAGTTGACTTATTCAAAAATATTGTCCACAATTATAGGACAACATATTTGTTTACGTGTAATTACATTTTTTGAAATGACATGTAAAATGTCAAAACTTATTTACATAAAGCATGAAAAATGCTAGAACTGGGAAATCTAATCTAAGGAAAAATTTAGCCTTCTTCAACATTTTGCTCCATGAAAACTTCATGATGATGTGCACTTCATCATTGTTTGGCATTGGAGTGTACTTTGAAGATGATGAGGATTCTTGAGATTGACTCTAATGAGATTTGAATTAGAGCTTTTATACATCATATGTAAAAGTGATAAAAATCAGCGCTTTCACATATCTTAGGACTTGGGTAGTTTCATGTAAGACCGGTGAAAAATAGAGCTTCTACATGAAATATGTAAGAGTGGTGAAAATCAGAGCTTCTGCATGAAATATGTAAGAGCAGTGAAAAATAGAGCTTCTACATGAAATAAGAGTGGTGAAAAATAGCCCTTCTACATGAAATATGTAAGAGTGGTGAAAAACAAAGCTTTTGCATGAAATTTGTAAGTGCACTAAAAAATAGAGCTTCTACATGAAATATGTAAGAGTGGTGAAAAATAGAGCTTCTGCATGAAATATGTAAGAGCCGTGAAAAACAAAGCTTCTGCATGAAATATGTAAGAGCACTAAAAATTAGCGCTCCTACATGTGCCAGAAAATGACTAAGGCATGAAATATGCAAGAGCACTAAAAATAAAAGCTCTTACATGTGGGAAAATATGTAAAAGCGCTAAAAATCCCCGCTCCTACATGTGCCAAAAAATGACTAAGGCATGAAATATGCAAGAGCACTAAAAATCAGCGCTCCTACATGTAATATGTAAAAGCACTAAAAATCCCCGCTCCTACATGTGCTAGAAAATGACTAAGGCATGAAATATGTAAGAGCACTAAAAATCAACGCTCCTACATGTGGGAAAATATGTAAAAGCACTAAATATCCCTGCTCCTACATGTGCCAAAAAATGACTAAGGCATGAAATACGCAAGAGCACTAAAAATTAGTGCTCCTACATCTAATATGTAAAAGTGCTAAAAATCTTCGCTACTACATGTGTAGAAAAAATTCTAACTCCCAAAACTAAATTTTCACAACTTGGTTTAAAAGGTGAATTTCGACGAACTAACAAAGGTTAATGCTTAGAATTAATTTTTGAGGATGGGTGACCACACACAAGGACCAATGCAATTTTCCTCATTTTACGTGCTTAAAGTATGTGGGCTACAAAACAAACAATTTTTGTTGTGGTTATCCCTTGAATTGAGGGCGCTAAATTCAAGGACAACAGATGGCTCCAACTAGGGAGTTTCCTTCAGTCATTCTTAGAAATGATTGAAGGGAGAACAACTCCATACTTCAAGTGCCTTTATCTATCCATTGGGTAAGAGAGTCGAGCATGACTGATACAAAGCAAATCTACGAAAACAAGATGCAAACTTAGGCAAATGCACTTATTGAAAAGGTAAAAACCTACCTAATTAAAACTAGTCATCAATGAAACCTTCTCAAATGAAACCATTCACAAGTTCAACAAAATAGCTACCTTTCTTCAATAGATTGCAATGCCTTTCGTGATCATTAGTAGCTACATGTAGATGAAGTTGAGGCATTGCTTCTTGAAAGAGATGAACAAGTTCAGCTACCTCTAAAAATATATCAGATATATTGTTGCTCCAAAATGAATCATTGAATTTAGACTACTCCTGCGCATCTACAAATACATCTTTAGTTGCATCCTCATGTTTATCTTCACGTTCAGGTACAAGTGGAACCTCTATCTTCCCATTGGCCTCCAACCAAGCAAGATGTTTTATGGGACATTCCCTCGATCAATCAAATATTGAATGCCTCTTACCAGTTACTACTTGAAAAAATAATTCATCAACCATGGAAACCTCATGCTAATCGGAATGATCTCCTTCATGTGATTTAGATGAAGATATGACTGCACTGCATACCTCAATATGTTGTTCGCCATCTTCAAACTTGGGAAAATCTGAATTATTTATAAGAAGGTCCTCATCATGCCTTTGGGAAGTTATCTTATGCAACACGTGTTCAACTTAATGACCTCGAAACACAGATGCATTCTTTTCAACTTGACTAAGACCTTTGTGCATGTACATCTTTTCATATCTCAAGACAAGATTATGAGCAGCATTTGAAAGTGACCTCCCTGGTACATCCTTGCAAGGCACAAAAAACACACCTTGAGCTAGTTGCTTTTTTAGGACAAGTAGCTCATTTTCCAACCTTTGCACTATAGGATTCATCCTTGTGATTGAAGAAAATAACTCCAAAGAAGGGATTTCTTCAAATTCATTTGATTCAATTCTTATATGTCCAACAAGAATGAGATCATCTTCAATTTATGTCACCAAGGTTTGCACAACTGCAAGAGTAGCTAGGGCTTCTCTTCTCAATAGGAAACCAACCTTGGGAACTTGAACATTTACAAAGAAACATTTCAAATTCTTAGTTGTGGGTTGAGCAGCAATTGGAGTTCTTCGTGTCAACTTGTTGAAGTGAGCAATGAACTCATGCATAGGCATGTGAGATTCCTTCTTCAATTGGGTGATCTAAGCCAACAAAGCATGAGCGTCTTCAATAGGTTTGAACCTTTCTTCAAACTTGGCTATAAAAATCAGTGCTTTGACATATCTTAGGACTCTTGAGATTGACTCCTTTGATGAGATTTGAATTAGATATTTTAGACATCATATGTAAAAGTGATAAAAATCAGCATTGCTTCAACATATCTTAGGACTTGGGTAGTTTCATGTAAGAGAAGTGAAAAATGGAGCTTCTGCATGAAATATGTAAGAGCGGTGAAAAACAGAGCTTCTGCATGAAATATGTAAGAGCGGTGAAAAAAGATCTTCTGCATGAAATATGTAAGAGTGGTGAAAAGGAAAGCTTCTACATGAAATATGTAAGAGCAGTGAAAAACAAAGCTTCTACATGAAATATGTAAGAGCGCTCAAAAATAGAGCTTTTGCATGAAATATGTAAGAGCGGTGAAAAATAGAGCTTCTGCATGAAATATGTAACAGTGGTGGAAAACAGAGCTTTTACATGAAATATGTAAGAGTGCTAAAAATCAACTCTCCTACATATGCCAGAAAATGATTAAGGCATGAAATATGCAAGAGTGCTAAAAATCAAAGCTCCTACATGTGGGAAAATATGTAAAAGTGCTAAAAATATCTGCTCCTACATGTGCTAGAAAATGACTAAGGCATGAAATATGTAAGAGTGCTAAAAATCAGTGCTACATGTAATATGTAAAAGAACTAAAAATCCTCACTCCTACATGTGCCATAAAATGACTAAGGCATGAAATATGCAAGAGCGCTAAAAATCAACGCTCCTACATGTGGCAAAATATGTAAAAGCACTAAAAATCCCCACTCCTACATGTGCCAAAAAATGACTAAGGCATGAAATATGCAAGAGCACTAAAAATCAGTGCTCCTACATGTAATATGTAAAAGCGCTAAAAATCCCCGCTCCTACATGTGCAAAAAAATTTCTAGCTCCCAAAATTGAATTTTCACAACTTGGTTTAAAATGTGAATTTCAACGAACTAACAAAGGTTAATGCTTAGAATGACTTTTTGAGGATGGGTGACCATGCACGAGGAGGAATGCAATTTTCCTCATTTTACGTGCTTAGAGTATGTGGGCTACAAAATAGACAAGTTTCATAGGGGTTATTCCTTGAATTGAGCATGTTGAATTTGAGGATAACAAGACTTAGAAAATATTAAATTCTTTGACATATGTCGAGCCGGTAATTGCCTAGGTTAAGGGTTTGGTTAATAAATGGATTTGAAGACATAAGTCATAACTTATGTGACCGGTAACCGACAACATTGAGTCAATGACGAAATAGAACTCTGTGAAGCCACATGACCTAAAACACTTAGGGTTTATTTGCTAAACCCTAACTATGTCTGAGAAAAGAATTAATTCATTTATGTGCTCAACCTTTGTCCTCTGGATCTGCAAGTTACATGTCTGGAATGTACTCAAAAAACCCTTATTGAATCTGCCATCTATTTTCTCCTCAAGCCTCTAGAAAAAAAATTGTGAAAACATGATGACATTTCAACTTTTTGAGCAACTTTGCAACATTTTCAAAACATGCTCTTCTCTCCATCATTCTTCACCATACTTCCTAATACTTATCCTTTGGATTTCAATGACATGCAAGATACCAAAGACTCATCCTTTGAGAGTACATCAAGTTCCTTTTGACATCAATGACAACATTATGCCAACAATCTCCCCCATTGGAATTGATGGAAAAACTTAAATGTTATGTACCAATTGTATATGAAAGGCTATATACCAAGTGTACTAATTGAATGCTCATATATCAACATGAACCATGTAAGAAACCGTTCTACACAACAACCATATGATTATCTATAGTCATAACTCCCCTTGCTCAATTGCATGAGCATTTGAAAATTGTCTCCCAAAACTTTCAAAATTAGAGAATTTTTCTCAATTTCTCCCCCGTTTTCATCAATGACAAAGGAACAATTTCTAGACACTTGGCTTCCACGGATGTTCTCCTCCTTTGATATGCTATGCAAAGAGAAAGAGCGTGTCTAATCTAAAACCATCAAGTCATTAGAAATTTGTAAATACATACATACTTGACTTGACTTCTTTGTTTCCTTCCAAGGATGAATAAAACTTCTATGAATCTCCCCCTGGAATGATGTCCTATCACTATTGTTAGTGATGTAATTTGGGAGCAAGTACTCCCAATTTCTATCTTAAGTACACAAATTTCTCTTTGGGAAGAGGTTTAATAAATATGCCTGCAACTTGTTCTTAAGTTGGAACATATTCCATTGTGACTTATTTATCTTTCTCTTTCCATACTTTCTTGGGTTTGTTCTATTTTTTAGAAACTTGTGAATCCTTGTTCATCTTAGGGAGTACATCTTTTCTTTTACTTTGTACTCTTAGATTTACAAATTTTTCTCTACAATATTTAGCTATATGACCAATATTGTTGCAATTATAGCATATAACATTTGTATCTACCAAAGGAGTAAATGGATTTCTACTAAAAAAAATATTTCTCTTTGTAGGTACAATTCTACACTCTCTAGCCCTATGATCGAACTGGTTACAATTATAGCAATAACCATTGAAATATTAAAAATATATTGCATTAGTATACCTTGTTGTAGGATAAGGAAGTCTTCTTGACTTTTTCTTCTTTAATTCTCTCACCCTTGTGAAGCCATCTGCATCAACTACTTTTGTGTTTTGATTCTTCTTCAAGTTCTCAATGGCAGGTATAATAACGTTCTTATTTGTTGCAGGCTTCTTTTCTCCGACATCTATTTTTAACTCAATAGCATCTGATTTTACATTTTCAGACTTCCCTTCTGCTTGAAGTTATCATATAAATTGGTAGAATTACTGGTAGTTAGATTTTTACCAATCCCAAACCAGATTTTTCTTTTGTTGGATTTTGTGAGTTAATTAACTCATCAAGTATATTAGATCCTCCTTTCAACTTCAAACCTCTATCAATCTATTCTTTGGCCTTTTCTAAATCTTTTCTCAAAGCAACTACTTCAGCTTCCACCTTTATGCATTCATCAAATTTAGCTTATAGTTCAAAATTAACTACATCTTCTATTCTCTTGGCTTCTTCAACTTGAATCTTTAAAATGATTATCTTTTGATTAGATTCATCAAGAATTTTAGACAGCTTCTCTATCATTTTTGTGTATGCTTCTTCTCCTTTTTTTTCTCCTTTCTTAAGCTCTTAATCTCATCAAGAGCACTAATGAGTTATTTTTCAAGATCTAATCCTCCTTCTTCCTCATCAACAACTTTAACGTTTTCATTTTCCTAATTTGGAGAGCCTTTTTCCATGAATAGGGATTCATTTCCCTTAGCCACAAAAGCATAATCAAGTTCCTCATTTGATCTATCACTCACATCAAATGAACCACTTTCTTGTGTGAATAGATTCTTCTTGTTTTTAAAGAAATTCTTTTTTTTTGGAAAGAAAGATTTCTTCTTATTACTATCCTCTTCTTGCTTAAAGTTATTTTTTTTACCATAAGGTCATTTAGAGGCAAAATGACCTATCTTACCACAATTAAAGCATTTAAAGGGTAACTTACCTCTATATTTCTAGAGCCTCTTAATCTTCTGATGAAGTTAGCCTATTCTTCATCAATCTTCTCAAATTAGAATATAGGTGCCTCTACCTCTTCCTTTATGTCTACATTGAATGAAGCTTCTCTTTTACGGGTGTTTGCATCTCTTGTCACATCTCAAAGATAGTGAAGCTAACATACAACACATCAAAAATGTTTGTATTCAAATCTCTTGATTCCTCTATTGCAAAAATTTTAGAATCATTCCTAGATGGTAATGATATTAAAACCTTTTTTATAATATCTGGTTCTTTCACTTCTTCTCCAAGGCCTCTGATGGCATTAACTATTTCATCTACTCTTAGGAGATAGACTGCAATTTTCTCTTCTTCACTCATATTAATATTCTCTAACTTCCTTTTGTAAGTCTATATCTTTGCTTGTTTTAATTTATCGTCACCTTCCTAGATGTTCTTCAACTTGTCCCAAACATCATGTGCAATTTGACAATGCATTACTTTGATAAGTAGGAGGTATTTTTCCACGTGTCAAATTATGATATTGCTATCAAGATTCAACTGTTTAGTTTTCAAAGTCAAACTCATTGACCCATGTTAGATAATCCATAAAGAATAGCATTCTTTGCCTTTGCATTATTCTCATGTGCCCTCTTACCAACCTAATCAGTGAGGTCTATAACAAGAATTACATAACCATTTACAACAAACATCCAGATCTTAAATCCCAAAGATGATATATATGCTTGCATTTTGATGCTCTAAAAAGCATAGTTTGATCCATTAAAGAGAGGTGCTCTATTTGAGGATGAACCTTCTTGACTAGCCATAGTGTTCACACTTCAAGATCTACCTGAGCTAATTAAGCTTCTCCAAAGGAACCTAAGCTCTGATACCAATTGTTGGAACACAACTATCTATTGAGAGGAGGGTAAATTAGTAGAGTTAATAAAACTAGTCCTCTAAATCTCTTTAAACCAAACTAGAAGATTATGCAGAGAGAAATCACACATAAATTCACAAAACACCAAATGTACGTGGAAAACCTAGTATGGGAAAAACCACAGTGAGAATAGTTTCTTGATTCTATTGCTCAAATCCAGCTTCACAAGTAAAACCTCACTGATTACAAATTTTAAGGGCTCCAAACCTAAGGAGACATAAATCCCCTAATTGAGCACCAAATCAGCAATTTGATGGCACCAACCAATCAAACAAATGGAGCTACAACTCCAAATTACATAAGTGATTCAACTGAATCAAATTCTTTGTTGCAAGTCTATTATCAAACTGTACATTTACTTCTTCTCTACTCTGTTTTTCTTTTCAAAACAATCTATGTTCTCTGTTGCTATAGGAACACTTCTTCTATCTTATGCTACTACTACAATCTCAGCAAGTCATCCTCTCTCTCTCTTCTCTCACTCTACTTCAGCTTCAAACATTTATGTCATTCATTTGAGCTAAATACACACTTCATACTCTGTTACTCTATGTGTCTCTAAGTGTGTGTAAATTTCCATATATCAAAGAAGCTAATTTCCAAATGTTAGGACATCATTTTATATGCCCTATTCCACTACTTTTCTTCTTTGTATCAAAACACTAACCTTAGCTTTGATACGCAAGTCTGAAGCATAATAAATGCTTTTTCTACACAATTAAAATTGTATATGATCTTCTAACCGCTTGAGAGTCTATGACGATGCTTGTCCAATAGAATTTCATTCATTTGATGTTGTGGCATATCAAATTTCTTCCTCTATGTTGAGTTCCACTGCCTAAACATTCAAACCACCTCCTGACCATTGTGACATTCAACTTTGAATGTGGACCGTTCATCTTTGTCTTTGTGCCATCATCTAATGATCTATATTAAAATTATTCAACTTTAAATCACATTCATTTGATCAACTCCACTTTGAATATATATCGTTGATCTTCTATCACAAGCCATATGTTTGTCACAAGTTTTTTTGCGCTTAAGAAATCATTTTTGCAATGTATTGATCATGTGCGATGCAATAGAAACTCGCTACTTGTTCACTTGGTGTCACACTCCACTTCCAATTGCACATCACAAATTTTCTATGTGTGAGAGGGATTGAAAATCTAATACAAAGAAATCATACACTGTAATAAGGAGTCACCACCTATCTGAGTTGATGTCACCATGTACACGTGTCATTATTTCGCAGATATCAAATATGACCTTGTTTTCTTACTTCACAACTGCGATGTGAAGTAATTGTACGATGTAATAAGATATCGACATCTGTCTTTGTGATATTATCATCCACTATCATCACATATCACAAGTTTTCCTTGTGTAGTAAAACATGAAAAAGCAATGTGAAGAACATATGCGATAGTCGCTCGATCTATGAGATTTGATGCACACCATTGATCTTCTAAAGAGCATATCGCACATCATAAATTACTCAAAACAAATTAATTTCAAAAACATGATGTTAAGAGACATTTTAATGCAATAAAAACTTTCCACGTCGCCATCGATGAGAAGGAATGAAGTTTTGATAACTTCGTCAATGATCAACAAAGGTTTTTATACCAACATCAAATGTCAAAAACTTTCAGACAGGAAATATTAAAGTCTTTGATATATGTCGAGCTGGTAATTGTCTAAGTGAAGGGGCCCATTAATAAATGACTTTGAAGACACAAGTCATAACTTATGTGATCAGTTACCAACAACATCAGGTCAATGATGAATTAGAAATTTTTGAAGCGCCATGACCTAAAACACTTAAGGTTTATTTGTTAAACCCTAACTTTTTCTGAGAGCATAATTAATTCATCTTTGTGCTCAACATTTTTCCTCTAGATCTGCAAGTTACATGTCTGGAATATGCTCAAAAAACCCATATCAAATCTTCCATCTGTTTTCTCCTCATTCCTCTTGAAAATACTTGTGTGATAACATGAAAAAATTTCATGACAATGTTACATCTTTTTGAGCAACTTTGTAATATTTTCAAAAAATTCTCTTCTCTCCATCATTCTTCACCATGCTTCCTAAGACTTATCCTCTAGATGTCAATGTCATGCAAGATACCAAAGAATCATCCTTTGACATTACATCAATTTCCTTTTGACATCAATGATAACATTATGCCAACAATCCTTGTACATGCAAGGCAAGTATTCTCCAAGGTTGTATTACAAGAATATCCAACAAGTACAACAAACAAAAGTAATGATCAATACCCGATTCCTTTCTCTCTAAATCATTTTGTTGACATCATCAAGAGATCATCGGAATGGACCAATAAAATAAATCATAAGAAAATATCAAATGAACAAACAGTCAAATTTTATTCATATCTCTTGCCAAATGATGTTGTTTTGGGGTGATTTTCAATGATGATACCCATTGAAGGAAAGATGTATCTATAAGACATGTTATTTTATGTTGATTGGTTGATAATTGTTTGATAGGTTGTTGATACGATGTTGACTAACATGTTTGATAATGATCAAGATTTGAGATTTTTGCATTGATAGTTTTGTTTTTCATCAATTGTTATACGTGTTTCCATTTGTGTTGCCAAAGGTTGAAGGTGACAATCAATTTATTATGCTTGAAATTTTATTGTGAGTGAAAGAGAGATGGGACAGATGATTTTGTTTCAAATATTTTAATGTTTTTGAATTTCTTGAAATATTTTGAGGTTATTTTTGGTATTTTGAAGTTATTTGAATGTTTTATGTTTTCAACATATTTGAGGTTGTTTTAGATTTTGAAGATATTTGGGGTTGTTTTGGATTTTTAAATTTTTCTAAATGTTTTGAGTTTTCCAAGGTTAGACGAAATGTTTTGAGTTTTTCAAGGTTAGACTAAGAGAATAGGACCTAAGGGGGAGAATGACCTATGTCTCAAGGGCTCATCAGAGATGGCCTTGCCTATGTACATGCGTAGAGGCCATGTAGTTCGGCTGACCCTGACAAGTGACAGTTTATTAGAGCGAAATCCTAAACAACTATCCCAGGCCTCAAGGGCTCATCGATGATGGCCTTGGCTATGTACACATGCAAAGGCAACATAGTTCGACTATAGGACTAGGATATTAACATACGATGGCTAATCATATTTTGATTTTTTAGATGTTTTTGACCTTTTATGGAGTTTTTACTTGATTTGGATATTTTTGAATTTTGAAGATGATTTGGATTTTTTGAAAATATTTTGGTTGTTTTTGGATTTGTGAAGTGATTTGGATTTTTTTTATTTTTGAATTGATACTTATTACACATGGATCAAGATTTATTTGAATGCAAGATGCAAGTACCTACCCTAGTGTCTAGGAATGTATGGAATGTCATCGGTGGATGCATGGATCAGGATGATGGATGGATATAGGTAAGCATGCAAAGGATTCCAAGGATTATCTTGTGATAGGATACCATGTTCAGATAGAGGATGATCATTTGGATTATGCTTGATTGCTCAAGATAAGGTATTGCATGGGATAGGATAAGATCAATAATAATGGCCCATGTCAAGATTTTCCATAAGGTTAAAGTGTACGTCAAACCTTTGTCAAGATCAAGATAATTTGGAAGATGGATAAAATGGATTAGATGAATGATGGATCATGGATTTATCATGGATGAAATGGATGGGATTTTGGATTTATTATGGAGGGGATGTGATGCTTCCACCTAGAATGACACACATAGATGCTCAATTCTACTCATGATGCCTATTTACCAAGTTTCCATCATGGTACTTGTCTAAAGTGCCACCGAAGTGGTTTTCACTAGAGGACAATTTTTCTCTACTGTTTTTCTTGATTTTTTTGAATTTTTTGATTTTTTGAAGGTTGTAGATCATGTCAAACCACCTATTAGTGTTGATGTAGATACTATTTTCATGATGTGCCAATGGTATCCTACCTAGAGGAGTTTCTTTGCTAATATATGCACACTTGTATGTAACCCCTAAGAATTTTTATCTTCTTTGTCAATATTGGAGTTAACCCCATCTCGATGTGCACATCGTGATAGAGTGCCTTTAGAGTACTTATGATAAAGTGTTGCTACTAAGACACAGTAAATACGATATTTAGATATCATGTATGTTGAAGTGGATCATGGAATGTGATGAGGAATATGAGATGTAGAGGGATTGGTTGACAATTTGGAATCTTTGATTCTCTAAAGTTGGGATGATGAGCAATGAATGGTGGATATGGAGATTTGATTAGGAAAAACTTCTTGTTATACTTTGCATGTCACTCTTGAAGCTTTCTTTTGCTTCGATAGACATTTTTGATGGATGAAATTCCCTTTTTGATTTTTCCCCATAGTTTCTTTAACTAATGGATTTTGATAGAGATTATTTTCTTTATTTTGCTTTGGCATCCATTTGTAATTTCCTTGTCCATTTATTTTTTTATTATTTTTTCTTTGATGACTTTCTCATTTCTTTGATTTATCATTTTCTCTTTGTGTTGGTCCCAATTAGTGAGTGGAAAGGTGTGATAATGATGATTCATGATATAACTAATTGTAGCATTGGTAGCGATAGTAGTTTTATCATAAGGACTCTTCATGCTCCCCATGTTGATATTTGCACTAGATAAAGTTGCCCCCAATATTATAGAAGTATCACTGACATGGTTGGATTCCTTGATTCCTAAATAAACAAGACCTTGTTGCTCAAGATTGTTGACTATATGTACTAATTCCAAAATAGCATGTTCCTATAAACCTAACCCTTTGCCCTAATTGTCTTCTATGGTCTACTATGAATTCTCAAAAGTCATAGTAGAAATAGATTATGATTGTTCTTCATTGTAGGAGTCTTCCTCATGATTTGTGCTTTGAAGGTCACATTGAATCTCTGTGAATTCATGATATAACTAGTTGTAGCATTGGTAAGGGTAGTTGTTTTATCATAAGGACTCTTCGTGCTCCCCATGTTGATATTTTCACTAGATAAAGTTACTACCAGTATTATGGAAGCATCATTGACATGGTTGGATTCCTTGATTGTTGAATAACCAAGACCTTGCTACTCAATATTGTTGATTGTCTCTACTAATTCCAAAATATCATATTCCTTTAAGCCCAATCCTTTTCCCCAATTGTCTTCTATGCTCTGTTGTGAATTCTCAAAAGTTGTAGTAGAAATGGATTTGATTGTTCTTCACTATAGGAGTCTTCCTGATGATCTATACTTTGAAGGTCACATTGAATCTAATTAAATAATGTCAAATGTTTAAATAAATTCACTATTTTCTCCTATTGATTGAATAATTAATTTTATTTGATTAATGTACCACCTTCACACTAATTTTCTTCTCTTTTGATTAAATAATATCAAATTATTTAATTAAATGTCATAAATCCATTTTGATTAAATAATTCTTAGATTGTTTAATTAAAGTCTCTAATTCCCTCTACTTGCACAATTAAATAATTTCTTAAATTGTTTAATTGGTTGATTTCCTCCACTCATTCGAAGAATATTCTCATGCAATATTCCCTTTTCATATTTAAATTTCTACCTCCACATGGAAATATCTCCCACATTCTTCCTAAAATCAAGGGATTTGTTATTGTCTCAAGCAATTTGGACCTTTGATTAAAATCCTTGATCCATGTCAATATGCATTATCAACCCTTGATTTGATCTTTGATCCATGTCCTCATCTCTCATCCATTTTCATCCATTGATTAGCTAATTCAATCCTAACCATTGATTCATTCCAAAATTATATAAATACTTCTCATTTTACATGAGAATTCATTCACAAGCATTCAAGTAACCAAACTCTACTCATTTTCATACTCATCCTTAAGCTAATTACATTTGTGAATCACCATTATCGTCAACCTTTGAAGATTATGCTTCATCGATCATGGATTAGGCTTGAAGCTAAGCACTCCACATCAATTCTAGCACTAATCCCCCAATGGGATTGAGGTTTGCATTTTCTAATTAGGTTTTCAATTGCATTACTTTGATATTTCATGTTTCAATTGAATCTTGTTTGGTAATTGTAAAGAATCTCATTGAATATGGTTTAGTATGATCAATTACTTGTTTTTTTAGTTAATTTCAATTGCATTTTATCATATTACCTAACCATGTTATATTTTGGCTTGCCCAATGGAACCTATGTCCTTGAACTAATCAATTTGGTTTGAGTTTGTTGGCCATTGTAGGTTCTAGAAGCAGAGTGATTCTTTTTCACATAGCAACTCCTTTGCAAATGAAAACTTTTAAACATAGTGATGATTTTACACATAGCGACACCTTTGCAAAGTAATGATCTTGTACATAGTGATGCTTTTGAAAATAGTGATGCCTTTGCAATATAGCCCCCACATTTGTAAGAAACTACCTTTCTTTTGTAGATATGACACTTTTGTCTGACAATTCGACACCTTTGCACAATAGTATGACACTTTTGCAAGGTAAAATAAAGACTTAACTTCTTAGGGATCAATTTGATTTGGTTTTTGATTTTTGGCTAACCCTGACTATCTATTGTATACTATTTTTTATTTTCTAAGGCTAACATTTGTAGAGAACTTGGAAAATCATGAAGCATGGACCAATTTTAAAAGTGTTTATTAACACATATTTGAAGGAATAATCTTAGGTCATTTTAATTTTATGCATTAGATAGACTCACATTTATCTTTGGTACATTAAAATAAACCCTACAACTTACATCTTTATTTTGGTGCACTAAAATAAACCTTATGTAAATCAAACATTTATCTTTGGTGCTCTAGAATTGGACAATCAATCTACATCTTTATTTTGGGCTTAATATGAACAACACAATCTACAAATTTATTTTGGGCTTTGAAGGAACAACACAATCTACATCTTTATTTTGGGCTTAAAACAAACAAGACAATCTTCACTTTCCATTAGGCTTAAAATGAACTGAACACTTACATTTTGGTGCACCTAAAATGAACAAGTGTTTGCTTTGTATTTCATGTTTGGTAGATTTTAGATGTGTATCCTCTCCCCTCGCACCTTTTGTGAACTTGGGTGAAGAGAAACATCTTTAACTTGCACTTTTATTTTCATTTTATCCAAAGGAGTTGTCTATCTATCCTCTCCCCTTATGCTTCGTGTGATATTTGGTGACAAGAACATAGCAACATGAATCCTTCCTTTTCTTGGTAGGAGGCCTACCTTGGGATACATCTTTATAGAGAACCCAATGGATCGACCTCAAGCGGTATTTTCAGATGTGTTATACAAATTGGATGAGAGCGAAAGCTATAGTTTGATCTGTGCATGTAGTGTAATAGAATTTCACAAGGTGATTATGATTTTTTGGACCCCAAGGAGATTTCTATGTAGCCAACGGTGTTCATAGATGTTCCACCCACTAAGAACCCTTTTTGTAGAGGCTGTAAAGTCCATTTGAATTTAATATTATAAAGTGGTGCAAGGGATGCAAATCATACCCTGAAGCTACTCACCATATCCTCTCTTAGGTCGAGATAGAATCTTTTTGGGTTTCTAGAAATAGCCTCTCAAGAAGAGAAAGAATGTGTGCTTGTGGCATCTATCAACGACCCTATGTCACTGGACATCCTACTATTTGCCTTTGTATAGAAAAGGTTTTGAAACAATTATTTCACTACTCGATCTTTCTGGGTATTTACCCCTTAAATGCAAGGTAGGCCTACTTAAAGATTACACACCCGCTCTACCACTAAATAGGTTGTACTTCATGGCATGTTTTCATGTGAAGACCTTGTGACACTCTTTAGTGTGGCCTTGTAGGACACATGAAAAGCATATAACCACCTAATTGAGTTAGTCCACATGTTGTATACTATGTTTGTTCAAAATAAAAACATAAAACAACTAGGTCAACTCACATTTAGATATCCTCTAATAAACTAATGCCTTTTTCTTGACAGTTTGATGCCTTTGTGCAAACCAAACAATTATGTTTTTATTAAAATAATGTATTTTTTTGCATATCAACGCCTACAATAAACCTCAACAAGATTCAATTGAAACATGAAATATCAATGTAATGCAATTGAAAACCTAATTAGCAAATGCAAACCTCAATCCCATTGGGAGATTAGTGTTGGAATTGATGTGGAGTGCTTAGTTTCAAGCCTAATCCATGATTGGTGATGGAAAAGCTTCAAACGTTGATGATAATGGTGATTCACAAATGTAATTGGCTTAAGGATGAGTAGAGTTTGATTACTTGAATGTTTGTGAATGAATTCTCATGTAAAATGAGCAATATTTATAGAATTTCAAAATGAATCAATGGTTAGGATTGAATTAGATAATCAACGGATGAAAATGGATGAGAGATGAGGACATGGATCAAAGATAAAATCAAGGGTTGATAATACATAATGACATGGATCAAGTATTTTAATCAAAGGTCCAAATTGCTTGAGATAATCACAAATCCCTTAATTTTAGGAAGCATGTGGGAGATATTTCCATGTGAAGGGAGAAATTTGAATTTGAAAAAAGAATATTCCATGAGAATATTCTTTGAATGATTGGAGGAAATCCACCAGTTAAACAATTTAAGAAATTATCTAATTGTGCAACTAGAGGGAATTAGAGACTAATTAAATAATTTACGAATTATTTAATCAAAGTGGATTTATGACATTTAAACAAATAATTTGTCATTATTTAATCAAAAAAGAAGAAAATTAGTGTGAAGGTGGTAAATTAATAAAATTAAATTAATTATTTGATCAATAGGGGAAAATAGTGAACTTAATTAACCAATTGACATTATTTAATTAAATAGATGAAATAGATGAGTTAGGAGAGAAATGGTGTTAATATGTGAAATCTTGATATGTGGTATGCTTAGGAAATTTTTAGGTATCTACACTTGTACATATTAATGCCTAGAGGTCTTATGTTATGCATGTTACATATTACATCTAGGGTTTAGCCATTAGGAGATTTCATTAACATGCACACTCCCCCTTAGTGGCATCACCGTAAGGCCAAGCATTGATATGAATTTGGAGCATTGATTTATATACATGTAATTCCTAGGGGTCTTATGCTAGGCCTATTAGGTCTTACATCTATGATTTAACCACTAGGAGGTATCATTGATAGGAACACTCACCCTCAATGACATCACCTTGAGGCCAAGAATTGCATAAAGGTTCCATATGTGCTTGTAAGGATTCCATCCTAGATCTTTTTCATCATAATATATCTTCCACCTAATTCTTAGACAAATAGATGGAGAGAAATTTTATGATGAAACTTTCCCTTGAGTGAAGTTCCCATGATCTTCAATGTGTTTTTCTCTTTTTATTTAAAATAAGAGTCTATGGTAAGACCAAAATATATTTGGTTATCATATAATAAGATGGTGCTTTTACTAGTACCCAAATGAAATTCTTTCATTAATCTTCTAAGACACATTGATTATTTTGAAGCTACTTTTGTATTCACTTTTTTTATTAAAGAGTCATCTAGAAGGTAGCTTGTTAAGTATTACTCTATCCATGAGATAGCACACACACCATTTATTTTGAAGACATAATTTCAAAGAGATTATCAATCAATAGTATCACCAATGCAGTCAATAACATAATAATCAATAAATTTAATTCTTAATGTAGAATAATAAAGACCATAATAAATTATACTTTGAATGTACATTTGTTATTTTTAATGATTATATAGAATCTATAAAAATCTAGATTTAATACCTATTGTATAGGTGATCGTAGTGTAGGAAATTGTATACCCTTTACGATTTCACACTTTGTTTGGGTCCCTTAATTAATTAGACTAAATTAAGCTTCTAATTTTCCAAAGTATGCATTCCAAAGCCTTATTATTCCAATTTTTCAAAAGGGAAACCAACATTTAGTTAATGCAATTAATATTTTAATCACCTTGGAATGTAAATGTCCTAGATTTTTAGGCTAGAACCCATTCGCCCAAGGGCGAATGGGTCCCCTTTAAGTCTTAGGACCCATTTGTAAATATGATTTTGGAGGTATTTTAATGATTCAAATTCAATATGCAATTTTCATCTTTTAAAATCTATTTTTTTGGAAATTAGATAAACACCTATAAATACATAGTTTTTTTATCATTTAAAAAAAGTGTCAATTACAAGACTTCATATGAGAAAATATTATTGTCAAGAGAATTCAAGAGCAGATTTATCAGTCATTTGTTGCAGCAATCAAGATTGGATCATCATGTTCAAGCTTATGTGCATTCATGCCATCTTGTGAAGGCTAATATGCATTGTTGATCCTAAAGCATCCAAGCATTTTCAAGTTTCCAAATCAATCAAGAAAAGAAAGATCAAGTTCCTTGGAGTGATGTGTTTGTCATCAGTCCTTTAAGGGAAGCCATTGGAGGTTTGGTAAGTTGTAGCAAGCAAGTGTTCATTCATCATTTCCTTTTCCATCGTCATTATCTTTCTATCAAGCTTTAATTACCAAACATGGGGTTTGGCTAAGGCAACCCCCATTAAAAAAAACAAATTTTCCCTCTTTGTATGTGCAAATTACATGTTGAAGAAGGATTGAAGATCTTGAAGAGAAATTTTGCATTGTTGCATAAATTGTAATCATTATTGTCAAGCCATGAAAACTCAATTGCTAATTCTATTTCTAGCTTTTTGATAGTGGAACCTATGCAAAATAGAAGCTAAGATCCTATCTCAGAGGACTCCCAAAAGAATTTTCAAAAGCCCTAACCAAGACCCATTCGCCCTAGGAAGAACCTATCCTTCAGCAAAGCTCAAAACCTACTTTTGGTGACTGGTACATGTGTCCTTACCCTTCTCACATTTGCCTGCAAACTATGGTTTCAGTTTCTAACTTTCAGGAATTTGCATTTCATGTTCTAGGTTTTATTGTGCATTTAGTTTGAGCTTTACATATCCTTTCAATTTGGTTTCAAATCTGTCCTATATCTTAAGGACTAAGATCCAGGTCTAATTGACTCATCGTTGTGGTTGAAAGTCAATCTTTACACCTTGTGACCTCTTTCCTAATGAAATTCCTTAGGGAAAGGAACAAATAAACAATACCCCCTTATTGCTTAAGGGATCTCCCCCATTTTCCCAACATTTCATTTTGGTGAACTTGACATTATACATCATTCCTTTTATGATTTTGAGATCTTTTAAACCCTAGATCTAGGTTTTTGCATCATCCCATCTTGCATTGTATTTAGGGTTACATATTGCATGTTTACATCATTTAAAATCATAAAAATCCAAAAATATTGCATACATTCTACATAATATCTTGCATTAAGGTGTGTTTCAGTCATTTAGGTGAGCATTTCATTCAAAATTGCATTCAAAAAATCAATTTGTTCATAAATTGTCATTTAAATTGCATTTGCATTTTCATCATATTTCTAGAAAGCAGTCACTAAAGAATATATTTGTTGTTAGGAACAGTGAGCATAAGTATCAGGTTAAATACTTAGATTTAAATTTTTCAGACCCTTGTCCTAGGACTCATTCACCCTTGGGCGAACCTGTCTTGGTACAGATAATTTTCCAAATTTCTACACACTATTTTGTCTCTGTATTATCAGTCTGTTCCAACCTATAGATCTCTATTTAGTTGTAAAAATTGTATAATTTAATAGTTGTTTGCATCTAGTTCAATTGGTGAAAAATAGTGCATTTTTTGAAATCAAAATTTCCATTCAAAAGTAATAGTTTTCAGGTTTTTGCATCTAAAATAAGTCAATTATCATATTTCAAATTTAAAAATTGCAATATCTTGTTTAATACTTGCATTGTGTTTCCTATTTTTGGATTTTTACTACGTTTATTTAGTGTCTTTGTCCATTTTGGGTAAACTTTTGGTTTGGTGAAACCTGTATGAGTATCGCAACTTCGTGTCCTACTGCCAATACTTCAGTGGGACATAGTTTGAGACTCATGGCATCCCATGTTGGTACATCCATTATGGATCTTGGGTTTTCCAATTCTTTCACTCATAGTGTTGACAGTCAAACCACTTTGGACTATATGCCTGATGCTATTCAACCTTGTAAGGGCCAAACCGACTTGTCTCTTGACATTGCTTTCTCAAACAATGATATAATTAAACATGCACCTGATGGTCCTCCTTACATTGTCAAAAGAATGAATGAAAAGCCTACAAATGGGATATTAATTGATCCCATATGTGTTGAGAATGTGATCACTAAGGAATTCCTATTTGCACATGAACTTTACCAAGATTCTTATGAAAAATCAAAAGCATGGATCAAAACACATGATGGTTTTTCTCACCTAATGCAGGAGCATCTGGGTGCACAGGCAATCAACATCAAACAAAAATAAATATTTTAATTTTGTATTTTCCTAAGGTTTGATAATTATTTAGTTGGAGTAATAAATTAAAATATTAGGCCAAAAATTGTAATAAATAATTGGTCTTTTATTTTAATATTGCTAAATTTTGGAGTGGAGATAGTCTAGGTGGCAATGTTGAACTTGAGCTTTAAAAAGGCAATCTTGGAATGGATTTTTGGGGGAGTTAAAAAATTTTAAAAATAAATTAAATCCTCATAAATTGCAATAATGGAGATATTGAGTGCCCAAGTTGAGTTGGCAGTTACTTTTCTAATTAGGTCCCTATTTTCTAGGAGTTGGAATCTTGCAAAATTATTATTCTTGGCAATTTCAAGGAGGTGGATTTGATAATGCTTTTTAGCATTTATTATTTTATTTTAATGTTATTAATGACATTTTTATCATGTTGGGACGTTCCAAATGGAAGCTACAGAAGAAGAAAAAAAGGAGATTTAGCATAAAAGGGAAGACTTGACAATTTTTTGAACTAGTCACTTAGCAGGAATTGTGGGAGAAGTTGATTTCTACAGGGATTTGGGTAGAAGTGACTCAGAAGGGATTAGTATGTGATGAATATGTTCATCAAAAAAAAATTATTGCAGGTTTGAAGGTGTGTGACAGCAAAATGGATCATGGAATCCACTGTTGAAGATGGATACAATTTGCATGATAAAGGTTGTAGATTGAGAGTGAATTGAAGGAGTTGAATAAATAGTTTGTATTTGTTGTTATTTTATGTTGAGATCAGATTTTAATCTAATTTTTAATGTGTGTTTATCATTCCAAGAGGTTGCAATCTTTATATTTCCTTAATGGAGAAGATTCTTTGATGTTTGCAAGAGAGTTTTGAATAAAGAATTTGGAAATTTGTTTGCAAAATTTATTCTTGTTTCTCTTTTCTAAGCTATTTCATATTTAAGTCAAATCATTTAAGTGATTTTCATTTGTGGCTTGAGAAGGGATAATCCGTTTTTCATCATCACCCTACGATAGGTTTTATCACTCTTCCATTAAAAGTTGGAATGAAGCAATTACATGTATCATTCTCCATTATCCCAACGTCAGATCAAATTCATGTGACGTTAGGCTATCCATGGCTATGCTCCATGAATTTTTTCTAGTTGATCATCCACAAGTGCTTGAAATTTCCATTTGACAACCAAATTTTTACAATGTAGCATAGTGGATTTAATCATTTATCTTCTCGAGGGAACTTTTCATTAGATTTTTTTTTTCCTGAACTTGTAGAACCTATAAAACCTTGTGAATATTTATTTTTTAAATCCTATCAAAAGTTCAAAGTGAAGCATATAACAGAGTTATCCCTTGCCAATATCCCATCAAAAATTGAAAGATCTATAGTTGTTCCCCCCACTCCAAATGTCGTGGATGAACCTATGCTTGAACCAAAAGAAACAAAACATGATGTTATTTTGCCATCTATATCTTACAAGAGACCAAGAGATAACCATAAAATTCCCTTTGTGCCTCCTAAAATCAAACAATTTTATAAGCCTAAAGAGAAACTGGTTTCGCAACCCACCAAGGTCCCTTTCGTTACTCCCTTAAGGGAAGAAAAGAGACCAATGGTTGATAAACCCGCTCCTACACCATCACAACTTGAAAACTGTGCAAGAAGAAACCAAAATGATAAAGAGCATAGGCGTAGATGTCATGCTATTGCTTGTCAATTAGAAGAAAAGAACAAACCAAATTCTCCACCTTCACTACAAGATGAAACTTTTGTACCACAACAAAAAAAATAACATACAATAGAAATTGTCATTAGAACTCCTATTGTGATTAACTTGGATGATGATGATGAGATTACTAAAATTGATGAAGAAGTGCATAATGAATTGAATTTATTATTTTCCACTTCTATGAACTTAGATGGATGCAACCATGATGATCCCCCTAAAAATAATGCAAACCATGTGTTCAACCTGGTGATTGTCCTAGTATGATGAACAAGATTGGGATGCAGATGACCTGCTATAGGTTGGCTCGCTTGTGACATACTAGTTTTCTTTTCTCTATATGTTCTTTGCAATTGCATATGTGTAATGTGATCCCCCATATTGTGCTTGGTGTGCCTTTATGTTTGTGATCTTTCTTTGGATGACCCTTTTTACTCCATTAGTGCAAGGATAGAATGAAAGTGAATCTATTGTAACATTCTTCTATTTGTATATTCTTTCTTCTATCTGTTGTAATCATTGCCTTTTCTTGTGTCTTGTGTTTTCCTTTTGTGGATGATACAAGGTGTTGAGACATCAAAAGTCTCTTCCATGTTGACCCAAAAGGCTTGTTTATCATTTATCTCTCTATGTGTCATTTCTCCTTTGTGTTTGTTGTTCCACAAGGTATTTGGGGAATGATGACAGTTCCAAGTTCTATTATATCATTGTACCAAAGACATGTGTTGACCCCAAACCCATGGATCCCTTATGTGTTATCTTTTTGGATTGCATGTGGGGGCAACCCTCATTTTTCATGACGCAACTTTATTTTAAAACATATGGTTGGCATAGGGCTTTCCAAATAAGCCCTCATGACCCTCTTATCAATTGGACTTTAACATTTCTACTTTAAATTAATTACTCACAACATGGTGTTTATTAATTCCTTTAAAGTGGGGGCATACATTGACATTATTACATTAGCGTTATTTTGACATGGATATTGGCATTCTCATTTTGGCATGAACATATTGACATTTTTTCTTCATTTTTTATTCACAGAGGTTAGACTTAGTGTAGCATTGGCATAACATTGATCATTTTTTGGCACCTTATCAAAGTTATCAGGGAGTATAACTTTTAGTATGGATGACAATGGGAGACCTGTAGACCTAGTGTGACTTTCCCATCTTCCACCCCTTTGTTATGATTTCACACCTTGTAGACCTAGTGTGTGTTTCTCATTTTGCCTTTGGGGATCACCTGGTGTATACCAAATTGCACTAGCCCTTGTAAGCATATTTGATGGACGTGGAATAATGCAACTTGCTAGTCTGTCCTTTTTGTATTAGCTTTAACATTGTATGCTTTTGTATCTTGTCTTGTTGCACATATCTTACACATCTTGTGTGTCCATTTGTCCTTATGTTGGTTTTCCATGGGATCATCGATCTTGGGGGCTTGATCATCCTCCTTGATCTTTGTAATCCTATCTTTCTAACATTTGTACACTTGGACCTCTCTTGATGCATATTTGTCTACTTTAGTGTGAGTTTGAGCATAAGTTCATAATCTTAGTAAAGTGGGGGCTAAATGTAGTGTAGGAAATTGTATACCCTTTACAATTTCGCACTTTGTTTAGGTCCCTTAATTAATTAGACTTAATAAAGCTTCTAATTTTTCAAATTATGCATTCTAAAGCCTTATTATTCTTGTTTTCTGAAAGGGAGACCAACATTTAATTAATACAATTGATATTTTAATCACCTTGGAATGTGAATGTCCTATATTTTTAAGCCAGGAACCATTCGCCCAAGGGCGAATGGGTCCCCTTTAATTTTTAGGAACTATTTTAAAATATGATTTTGGTGGTATTTTAATTATTCAAATTCAAGTTGAAAGGTTCGGAATGAACCCACCAGGGATCAAGTCTTGCTGAGTGCAAAGCCCCGATGCAAAAGGGATGAGGCCAGGATCGTGCCCCAGGTGGATTTTGGCGGAATGGATACCCCTCAGTCCTTGGCTCTAAGCTAAAGGGGACCCCCTTGGGGGTATCTCCAAACAAATTATTCAAATTCAATATGCAATTGTCGGCTTTTGGAATCTAAGTTTTTGGGAAATTAGATAAATACATAGTCTTTTCTCATTTTAAAAAAAAAGGATCAATTAAAAGACTTCATATGAGAAAGTATTATTGTCAAGAGCATTCAAGAGCATATTTATCAATCATTTGTTGCAGCAATCAAGATCATATCATCATGTTCAAGCTTATGTGCGTTCATGTCATCTTGTGAAGGCCAATATGCATTGTTGATCCTAAAGCATCCAAGCATTTTCAAGTGTCCAAATCCATCAAGCAAAGCAAGATCAAGCTCCTTGGAACTATGAAGTGTTTGTATTTAGTCCTCTAAGGGAAGCCATTGAAGGTTTGGTGAGTTGTAGTAAGCAAGTGTTCATTCATCATTTACTTCTCCATTGTCATTATCTTTCTATCAAGCTTTAATTACCAAACATGAGGTTTGACTAAGGCAAACCCCCATTCAAACAAAACAATTTTTCCCTCTTTGTATGTGCACATTACAATTTGAAGAAGGATTGAAGATCTTAAAGAGAAATTTTGTATTGTTGCATAAGTTGTCATCATTGTTGTCAAGCCACAGAAACTCAATTGTTGATTTTATTTTTGGATTTTCAACAGTGGAACCTATGCAAAACAGAAGCTAAGATCTTATCTCAAAGGACTACCAAAAGAATTTTCAAAAGCCCTAACCAGAACTCGTTTTCCCTAGGGTGAACCTATCCTTTAGTAGAGCTCAAAACCTACTTTTGGTGACTAGTACATGTGTCCTTACCCTTCTCGAATCTACCTACAAACTATGGTTTTAGTTTTTGTACTTTCAAGAATTTGCATTTCATGTTTTAGGTCTTATTGTGCATTTAGTTTGAGCTTTGCATATCATTTCAATTTGGTTTTAGATCTGTCTTATTATCTTAAGGACTAAGATCCAAGTCTGATTAATTCACCATTGAGGTTGAAAGTCAATCTTTACACCTTGTGATCTCTTTCCTAATGAAATGCCTTAGGGAAAGGAACAAATAGAGAATACCCCCTTATTGCTTAAGGGATCTCCCCCCTTTTCCTAACATTTCAATAATTTCTAGCATAAATATTGTAAGGTAAATCAAACTTATAACAAAGTAAGATTTATCTTTTATATGATAGATTTAGGGTTTAAATAAATAGCATTTGTTATAACAACTAGTTCAATCATGTTATATTTCTTTTAGTAGCATACAAACTTTGTTTTGGAAAATAAGTAATTGATCATAAAATAGTCATTTTGGATGATGAAATAGATAGATTTGTTCTCAGATATTGAATTCAATAATAAGTTAGTTAACTACGTATAACATAAATTAAAATGAAGATGATCATATGATTTTTATCAACGAAAATATATACTTTTATAAATAAAAGTGTATGATTTTTCATGGTTCTTCAAAAAAAATCATCCCACTAAACATTTGGTAACATGTGAGAACTGTCATTTTCAAGTTTGCTCCTGGGACAATTTTTCAAGGCAACAACCACTCATTGTAAGTAACTACTTTGTGTCCAAGGATTTTAGAGGATTATGTTAATACATGGTATTTTAGTTTTATAATTAACATTTTAGTATCCATGAGAATGAGAAGTATTTTTATAGTAATGTTGACCTCTTATTCCAAATTTTATTTTTTTCAAAGAATTATTATATATAATCTTTTTGAAAATCCATTTAATAATATTGTAACATCTTTATATGTATAGGTCCTTTTTCTATGATTATTCCGAGTAAAATAACTATTTTCTTCTAATAGATTCTGCTATCTCTCAATCATAGCTCAATCTCGTTATATTTGTAACTATATAGAAAGAAGAAAATAAGTGTGGAGCAATAAAAGAAGAAATTTTCCTATTAACTCATCTTCACAAATTTAATTTTATACTCTTGGCCACTTCTATGTCAAAACAACCACTTGATTATTTGGATTTCACTAAAAGTAGAAGTGTTGTAGCTTGGGAAGATCACAACTTTGTCGATTACAAGATAGTGGATTGTAGGGAAGTGATAGTGGATTGTAGAGAAGTCCTTTGCCTAACAAGTAAGAAACTTGTTTAAAAATTTATTATTTTCTCAAGACATGTGAATTATTCTTCTATGACTCCTATATTTTGCATAGGAGTTAGTTATAATACATAATTGATGAGGCTTTAATGTTTTAAGGTCGGCACATCCTTAAAGTTGTATAGGAAATACATGCAATGATTAATTATGGAAATCACAATCAATGATATCAGCAAAATATTAAGGAAAATAGTTGTAGATTTTCATCATTGGGGTATTTGATAAATAGATAGGTAAAGGGAAATTGTGCTGCAAAACTAATAAAAATTAAGTATAGAAATCACAATCAATGATATCACCAAAATATTAAGGAAATAGATGTAGATTTTCATCATTGGTGTATTTGATAAATAGATAGGTAAAGGAAAAATCATGTTACAAAACTAATAAATATTAAGTAGAGAAATCACAATCAATGATATCACCAAAATATTAGGGAAAATAGATGTAGATTTCCATCATTGAGTTATTTGATAAATAGATAGGTAAAGGGAAAAGTGACTTACAAAACCAACACTACCTAAGAAATAGGGTTAATATCATCATATAAAAAGTGATTCTTGTTAGTACATATAAGGAATTGTATATAAAATATTTTTTCATTACTTTCTTCACTCTTTTTTTTGTTCAAATGGTGCATCACCTATTAGACTTTCTATACTCTTATTGATTTTTCTGTATCAACACAATGAGCTCAAGTTTCATTTGGCATTGTTGTAATAATTATATGATTTGTGTGATGGATGTCATTGCAATGTCATTTTAATATGGAATATCAATCTCATCAATTATTGAACAACAACAAAGGGATTCTTACTAACATTTTATCATCGATGTTTTCTTCTCTTTTCTAAATGATGAAATTGATATTAAACATTACGTACATTTTTAAGATAAGAATAAGAATGATCCAATAAAAAAGATTCTAAGTCCAATAAATTGCATTATATCTTATTGATGAAATCTTAGGAATACATACGCTCATAAATTTAAGATAACACATGAAGTTGCTAAGAATAAAAACTCACATGATTTGGATGAAAGAGAAAAAGAATGATAAACCCCTAAAAGGGTGCCATTTGCAAGATAAATGATAGATACCCACTTTACTAAGAATTAGAATTGTGACCAATTGTTTCCCACCCAGATAAGATTGAAATCAAATCCATCGATTGTTTAGAGGAATGAGGGCGCACTTTATTATGATTTGTTGTGGATTTTTGCTCTTGTTCTAAGTTGTTGTCCCTACACCAAAGAATTAGAATTGGTGACCAATTGTTTCCCACCCAGATAAGATTGAAATGAAATCCATCAATTGTTTAGAAGAGTGAGGGCAAGCACTTTATTATGATTTGTTGTGGATTTTTGCTCCTATTCTGAATTATTGTCCCTACACCAAAGAATTAGAATTGGTGACCAATTGTTTCCCACCCATATAAGATTGAAATCAAATCCATAGATTGTTTAGAGGAGTGAGGGTGAGCACTTTATTATGATTTGTTGTGGATTTTTGCTCCTGTTCTGAGTTATTGTCCCCACACCAAATAATTAGAATTGGTGACCAATTGTTTCCCACCCAGATAAGATTGAAATCAAATCAATCAATTGTTTAGAGGAGTGAGGACGAGCACTTTATTATGATTTGTTGTAGATTTCTGCTTCTATTCTGAATTATTGTCCCTACACCAAAGAATTAGAATTGGTGACCAATTGTTTCCCACCCAGATAAGATTGAAATCAAATCAATCAATTGTTTAGAGGAGTGAGGACGAGCACTTTATTATGATTTGTTGTGGATTTCTGCTTCTGTTCTGAGCTATTGTCCCTATACCAAAGAATTAGAATTGTTGACCAATTGTTTCCCACCCAGATAAGATCGAAATCAAATCCATTAATTATTTAGAATAATGAAGACGAACACTTTATTCTGATTTGTTGTGGATTTCTATTCCTGTTCTGAGGTATGAATCAAATCCTCAACCTAAGTTCACATGTCCAACGTACTCCTAGAACGAACACCCTTTGAAGTGTACTGTCAAATAATTTATGTCATGTCTACGCACCCACAGAGACAGCATTGTTAGGAAGATAAAAAAAATGTTGGATTTGTTGAGAAATTCTTTAAAAGATCTAAAGAAATTCAATTGGTAGGCATAAAGCTGAGTTCCATACACATTTTATATTGGAGGCTACTGAATTGATAGCATAAAATAATGTGCCTAGGATGGGGTGTTTTGTATTCTCTCGGGGATTACTGACTGTGTTGAATATTCCTTGTACATCAACCACGACACCACCTGCAAATCCAGTGGCATAGTTGAGTAATAACTTTCCCTTAAAATTGCAGCACCGACACTTCACATCCTTAGCTGTTGTTTTCTCAATGGTAAATTTCTAAATATCATATAGTACATTCTCTGGCAATACAGAGGCCTTGGGCAAAGACAAGCAAAGCCTCAAAAAAATACTTTTGAACAAGTGGAAGATATGTATTCCAAGTGCATTTGCAATGTTCATAGATCTTTCTTGCATTTATGGTACATTTGTACTATTTGCAGTATTTGTGCAGAATCTTGAGACAAGTAACTTGCCATGGTTTCAGTCAGTTTTTGTGGGGGAATCTGTACGAAGTGGAAACATTGTTTGTTGTGTTATATTTCATTCTAAAACAATTATGTTCTTATCTGTTTAAATGAAGGCATTGGTTCTGTGGTTTTTTCTATGGTGGTTTTCATTTATGATATTACTGTAATACTTAGTTTTAATTTCTATTTGTTTTTTCTGTGAAATAAACTTTATGTTTATTTGGTGGTTTTCAAATTTTTTTTTGTTTATTTAACTTTTTTTGTTTTTAGGTTATTTTGTGACAATTTTTCCAACAGAATTATTAAGTTAGTATTGAATGGATATTAGTTATTGCTGATGCTGTAAAATTAAATGGTTGTCAGCACTATTTTCACATAAAATTAAATGGTTGTCAGAACTATTGTCAAATGTTAGTGAGCCTTAACTTCTTCAATCTTATCTTGGTATTGTGCACTGGCCCAATTATCCTCTAGGAGTGAAAAATTGTCAAGTCTAATGAAAACCATTAAATCATTGCACTTGGAGAACTTGTTAAGAAAATATAATACATTGAGAAAAAGTTTTATTTTCAATGGTTATGAAATACCATTGGTATCTAGTATAGATTCTGAACCATCAAGTGGTGGGCAAGAAGTTGTTCTATTGGCCAACCTTTGGTGGCCATCACAAAATGTAAGCTAGATGGTATTGGTTGCAAGATGGCTCCTAGATTTACATTTTAAAAATTATGACAAACCAAAATACAATGATCAAGTAGGTGTTATGTTTACAATACAATTAGTTTACCAATTCTACTTATATATATAATAAGATCCCATTACTCTCTAGTCCAAACTATGTCAAACATTATAGCTCTACAGATCTTGTCTCTTTCTTAAAAAATCTCAAATTGCTCTACAAAGTCCATGGTCATCAATCATGTAGCAATAACACTTGCCTCAATGCAAGGCTCAAGCCTCTCATGATTGCTCTCTACAAAACCCTTTGTGATCTTATTTTGTTCTAGAGAATACATAATTTAAAATTAAGATTACACAAAAAACTCTCGAAGTACCTAGGCCTATACCCCAATACTACCACAATAGTATTGAATATTCAAAATATTTTTTTAAAAAAATGGGTTAAGGTTTACATACTACCATTAAATGATGTGAAGATTTTAATTCAACATGGTACCTTCCCAATCACAAAACCAAAATTATGCTCTATATGACAAACCAACCACTTAGTAAGAGTAGAAAATAGAGCCACCTTATTCGCAGGAATAAATATTTACTAAATAAAAATAATACAACATTTCATGTATAATTGAGTAAAAAAGGGCCCATAGTCACTCCTTGCTAGTCTTTGCTAGTCTTTGTGTTCCCTTCACTTTGCACAAGTAAATTGTTTGCATAAAAAAGTATGATATGACTTACTCAATTTAATTTTCTTACTTTGTTGAAAAAAATAAAATAATATATCATTAGGATAGATATCGTAAATACATTTATATACAACCTGTTGTATTTCAAAATTTTAAATAATAAACAAAATAAAATAAAAATTGTCGTGAAGTGATTGCTTAGGAGTAATCTCTACCCCAACTAGTGATGGGGTACTAAGAGTTTGCACCAACTTTAGATAAGTTAAATTTTTTTATTTGCAAAATACAAATGTAGTTATTGACCTACACATAAAATTGTTGTACGTACTCTCCATGGGACCACAAGGCTTAACTCACATTTTTTAATAGATCTCGATATGTAGGTTGGGTAGAATGTTTTCTTAGAATTTAATTACTTTATTCTATATTTTTTCAAGTCTCATACTTGATACATTTAACTCAATTCATAGGTTCGTCTTATCCTTGAAATTTTGTAACCATGGCACATATAAGAAAAATAATGTGTTCTTGTATAAGATTCATTTTTTAGAAATAAAAAAGGATGAACAATAATGGATTACTCTTGAACTTTTAAAAATGATTGAAGTTGTTAATCTTAATTTGAAGTGTCTATAAGTGCTATTGACTATTTTAAAACTCTTATTGTTTCCATCACTAACTAGCATTAATACAATTCCAATGGCATGCTTGAAGGAGATTTAGTTTATAGCACATTAGTGAGCTCTAAATTGTTGAGATGGTTACATTTCTTCTTATGACATTTAGGAACTTTCAGCATGGATTTTAGTTCAACAAATATTTAAGATGTATACACAATTTTATGATAGTGTATTCATATCTAATGAAGATGAACTTCCCAAAACCAAGTGGGATGATTCAATTACGAGGTATATTTTCAATTGGAAACTACAACTACCCAAGTGCAAATTGGGCTAGTTTCTTAGGTTTCTCAAATGGAAAGGGTAGATGAGACATGAGGCATATTAATAGAGTTATTAATTAAATTTTCTTGTAAACTAATATTAGATTTATAATAGTCATGAATTATCTATAGTTCGAACCAATTTTCTCCTTTTTCTATAGTCGCATCTCCAACCACAGGAAGTTTCACTATTTTTAAAATTATGGGCATTTGCTTCAATTTCATCAACTTTCCTAGCTATTTATGGCAAGATCTCTAACCATAAAGTTTTCCCCATTCTTAAAATATGAGACATTTTGTTGTGTTTCTTTAACTTAGGCCTCATTAGTTCACTCTTTGTCATTTAAATATTTTTTACCAAGGACAAAAATAAATTATGTCTTGTTTTACTATATATGCTCTTTTGAAAATTAATATATTGAAGACTCTGTCAATTGGTAATAGAAATGCATCTACTCTTTTGAAATTTTCCATCAATTGATAGTAAGTCAAGACCCTATCTAGCTACCAAAACCATATAGCAGTTTCTATTAAAAGATAGTCTATTGACTTTTAAGGATGCATTAAATTTTAAAGTATAAATACTATATAGCTTCTAATGGTTCATCCATCTAAATGCACCATTAAATTATGATTTTATTTTTTAAAATAAAAGTAATTTGTAATTATAATTGTTCATGAAGAACAAGCAAATATATGTTTAGGGTTTATCAATTTTTAATTGGTGATTGAAGAGTTAGGGCTATTGAATTGGTGTAGGTCAAGGAAGGAAATATATATGACATACATACATACATATATATATATATATATTTATTACATATATGTTATATATGTATACATACATATATATACATATATTATTTTACATGTACATGTGTGTATATATGTATGTATGCATGTATTACATATTGCATATTGCATATATATATATGTATATGTGTATATGTATTACATACATATATATATTCATATGTATACAGTATATACACACACATTTTAAGCATATATATATCCATATGTGTATACAGTATATACACAATATTTATTAACATTACATATATATACATGTATTATACATATATCCATATGTGTATATGTATTACACATGCATATATACATGTGTACATATACATGTATATATGTATATATTATTATTATTACACACATATATGTATATTAACATGCACATTATATATATACATATATATAGTAATATATATATGTAACATATATATATATATATGTATATGTACACACATATACATATGCATATGCACATATATATGCACATTATATACATATACAACATATATATGTATATATTATATACATGTTGCATATGCATACACAGTACATATGTGTATACATGTACATGTATATATATATATGCACATATATGTATATATAGAGCATAGTATGTGGATAATATTATTGGCCATTACATATACGCAATGTGCATGTGGCTGCATGTATGTGCATGTGCATGCATGCATGTACATGTATCATGTATGTATATGTATATATATACATATATATATGTAATATATATATGTATATATATACATATATATATGTAATATATATATGTGGTTATATATATGTATATATATATATGCATATATATTATTAACATATTAATACTAAAGCATTTATATTTATGTTACTTTTATTTAGTTTTGTGTTTTTTAGGGGAATCATGAAAGATTATCAGGATACAAACCAGGGATGGTTACATTTTGCTCAAACCCCTTAACATAATAATTAAAAAAAACTATCAACATCGACAAAACACCACAATAAAATATCAATTAGCCCAATCCATAGTCGTTGCCAAAAATTAACCTTACCAGATAAACCATTAACCCGTTCCCCATTACAAAACCACAAAACAAACTAGAAAGAAAGTCCATCACTAACAATTAACTAGATAACAATATATAACAGAGAGTGAGGAGTTAAAGTTTCAAGCCAAAAAGAGTTGATAACAGACTTAACAACCATATGAAGAATATAGTAGTTTTTAAACAAAAAGATCAAAAGGAGGCACCAATGCCTAATAACCAATTCTATAGCTAGAAACATAAAATCAGATTAAGCTTCTTCAATTAAGCTCCAGTTCTCTTGAAGATCTTCTACCATTTTTTCCAAGTTGTCCTTGAGCTCCATCGCCTCAAACCAAAGCACTTCATTCCTCTTTCCTTTCTTCCTTTGTTGTTTTCAAATTTTTTCTTGTCCAAAAATGGTTCCCATAACTACCATTTTCATTATGCCATCCATAACCCCGCACATATTCTTCATAGCAACTTCCATCATTTTTTAGGGGAATGTTTTGATACATGTATATTTTAATAAGTGACATAATTTTGTGCAATCTTGACCCTAATTTTTTGACCTCTTGTCTACTCGTGTCTTAAATGCACAAATCAAATTGTACTCTCTAACATATTAACTTACAAATAGTTTTCTATTGGTGTAACCATTTCACCTCCTCTAGGTGCAAGTGCTAGTTATAGTCTTTTTGAGACTCCATATCTATAGGTTTACGGTAATATTTGTTTTCGTATTTTATGGTTCTTTCAAGATTATATAGAATTGTGTACATAGTAGTTATATCACCTATAAAAATGATTAGTATAGTTTGATTAAGTTTTCATAATATGTTAAGATTACAGGTTTCTTTTACTATTTTTTTATGGAGGTCATCCAAAAACAATTTTTAGCTACCCAATATGGGAGCATGAGCCTTTTTGGGCTAAACCTCTTCAACTAAGAGCCAAGGACTAAGGGGTATCTATTCCTCCAAATTTGCATGGGGCACAATCCCGACCTCATCCCTTATGATGTGGAGGCCTTGCACTCAGCAAGACTCGATCCTTGGTGGGCTCATTAAGAACCATTCAACTTCACCAATAGATCAAGGGCCCATTGACAACTTCTTTTACTATTAAAATTTTAATGTCACATATAATGGAAGATTTAAAGATAAGCATTGAATACAATGAAAATTTCATAACCTAATCTTAATACATTTATCAAACATATACACACATAAAGATTAGATAATATGGTGTACTAATAATTAAGAAAGAGCAAATGTTGAGCCCATATAGATATTCTCCATGATTTCTAGTGTAATAGTTTCTAAAAGGAAGCATCTTTTTGTGGATTTATTTGCACCATCAAAATAGAAACCAACACTAATTGCATTTATGTCTTGTTTTAAATTGGTTCATATTGGTTTTAATTTTATAAAGCAAGGAATAAGTACAACTCTTGCCTACATAAAAAAAAATTATGTTTATCTCAAAGCATGTAGAGATTTTAATTCTCTTGTAATAATGATTAGCACAACCTATCTTGTTCTAATACCATGTCAGAATTTAGGATCTTAGGTTACTAATCAAATCATAAATAAAATACAAGATAAACAAAATGATAATTATAAAATATATAAATTGAACACATTACATAATACATACTTAGGGAAAACTATTTTAGATAAAAAAAAATCTCATAAAGCATCATAAATTATTATAAAACACTTACAAAATTGTCTACGAAAACATAGACTAAACTTGAATAATTGTTTCTCCTTACTTCCAAATGGCCAATAATACCTTTTTTGCATAGTGATACAATTCACTATTTAATCTCCAAATTCACTTACCTCTTGATGAGAGAGAACATCCTTAAATGTAAGAGAAGGGGTGGAAAATACCTAAAGGGGTATTAGTCACACCTACTCAAAATTACCATTTTTTAATAAATTATTAAATAATTAATTATTTAAATGGTATATGTTTTATAAAGCATATAATATGTGTAATGTTTTCTAATTTTATATTAGAACAATATATAAATGTTATAAGGGCATTGTGACCCCTAATTACATTATGTTCTAATAGATGCATATAGATATTTAAAGCTAATCTAAGGAGTAAAGTGTTTCGTTCCAAGTATATCTTTGAAGGGTCAAGAGAAGGTTATATTTTTATTAGCACAACATCCCACTAGAATTAAGAATATTGAACTACCTTATATTATGTCATCCACTACTTAAAATATCTAAGGTGGGAAATCAACAAAGGGAATAGTGTAAGCTTTTGCATATATGTGTGGTTAATGAACAAACCTTTGGAAGAGGATGAAGTTCTTCAACCCCTAAGTGTGATCATAATCCAAACCCAAGGATCTCATGTACTATATTATATCAAGCATATGGGCCAAGAGAGGTCTTGGATTGAGTCACAATACTTTTTCATAGACCTTAAGGATGCACACAATCTTCTCTCTTCCCTTCTTGGAAAATGTCATTATACAAATTAAGTGAAGACAAGGAAAGTCAGGATAAAAGTAGCTTGAGGTATGTAGCTATGAGGCAATATTATGGACTCATAGCTAGTGGTGATAGTGGTCAAGCTCCATATCGAAATAGTAGGAAATGGATTAGTCATGACCTTTCAAAGGCTAATATTTGTCTATACATTGCTAAGTTTGGAGTCAAACTCTCACCTAAGATATGTTAGAACTAATCAAATGGTGAGGACCATCAAGGTGCATCATGTATAGGGAGGTTGTGAAATTAACCACCTCCTTTTTCTCTCATGTCCAAATATGATACAACTCTAGTAGTGGCTTACAAAAAAATAGGACTTTAATTGGTTCATCCCCAACAATGTGAAAGAGCTACATTTAGGCTCAAATAAGAACATTAAAAGCCTTAGTATAAAGTTCAGCTAGGATTCCATCCATTCTCTAATTATCTCAAAACATATGGCTCAAATGAAACTAAAGAATATTTAAGAATAAGGAATTTCAAGTGGATATAGCATGGGAGAGAATCATTGCCTCCAGGTGGAAGTTGGCAGAGTGTTCAACTTAAAAGGATTGCAAAAACAATGCAAAGGAAAAGGATTTGTTGGAGGCATGGTCTCGGTTGAATTATCAAGTCATAATCTTGAATTCAAAGAATATAAGGAATATCCAAAAATATTACATGTCTCCCTCCAAATTTGGGATTAGTCAAAATGTATTTTGATAGAATCAAGAAATGAAATCTATGGTAGGAAAGTAGAGTGAATATGTACCTTAATGGATGAGGATGGTCAACCTCTACTCCTCATGGCATTTAACTTTAGCATAGATACTAATATTAGTAGAGGGAAGAGAAATATTGTGGGGCATGGAGGAGGATGTAAAAAGGATATGGAAAAAAATCAAGGTAGAGAGAGATTCAAAGCTAATTATAAGCCATATGAAGGATAGTGAATCTAAGTAATGGCTCCTAAGCATGACCATTCCAAAATCTAAAATGACAAAATAAAACTTTGTCAATTTCTCCTTTCCCGTATAAAGAGGAAAAGGAATCATGTCACACATTGGAATGCAAACTAAGGTGTTGATTGGAAGGTGGGCCAATCAAGTAAAGTCATGGAAAGTATATTTCTAAATGAGGCACAATCCCTTATGGTGCAAGATTTACAAGAGGTGGATGAAGGGAGTTCCTAATAATTCCCCTTATCAAATTAAGGTGGATGACACAACATATAACAATTATGACACATGGATAATTGTTTGCATGTCGTGAACTTAAAGATCCTTATTAAGTTGGATGATTAACACACTCCCACAATACTATGAGTAATTAATAGCCTCATTCTCTTGGTTGAGAATTATAATGGTAAAATACTTATACCCTCCATTACAAGCAATGATAGAAAGTACTAGCACATGCAATCTACATGAAAGGGTATATAGTATAGGCTCTTATTTAAGAAACAACTTGTTTTTAGTTATAAAAACCTATATTGTTACTAATTTTGGTGGCTATTATTTGTTGAATGTGTTACTTGCAACTTTGTGGTGAGTGTGAGTCTAAAAATGGTGGAGTATTCAAATAATGAAAAGGGTAAAGAAAAGAAGAGATCTTTGGATCAAACTTGAGACCCAAGATTGAATCTCAATCATTCATAATTTCTCCTTAAAATTTGTAAATTAAACATTTCATTCATCATTTGGATATTACTCTTAATATAATAATATTCTTTCAATGTTATCATTCAAGGTATGCAATCATTATGTTGGTGAAATGAACATTTGCATCCATAGGAAGCATATCTCTGCAAGAAACTTGAATAGAGGTTTACATAAAGTATAATAGAGTATTTGAATTTAGTTTATTTTAATATTATTTTTTATTCTAGTATTTTTATTTCTTTCACAAATTAATCAACCTGTAGTTACATATATCCTTTGAGTCACTAGACTTAGGTACATCAATTTAATATTTTCTTTATTTATATTTTTTCTTAAGGAATTAAAGAGAAAGGCTTCAAGATGCACTTTATAAATATCCAAGAGGGTTACAAAATTCATAACGAAATCCATCATAGTTGAGGAATTTTTCATTGGCCATAGTAAATATAGCTTCACGAACATTAGTAATGGAAAATAATTGATCACAAAATGCTTGTTGAGAACAAGATAGCCAATAGGGAACAACCTTGAGGCACTCTTGTAAAGCCTGCTCTCATTTAAGATAATTGTCTTGAGCTTTGAATACCTATTCATAATATTTAACAAAGGCCTAAAGAATATCAAAGAGCTCTTTGAACACATGGTGGTCATCTCTAATATTTTGATACCTTCAAAGGTGTGTCAAGCATGAAGATCCTAAATAAACTCTTTAGAGGATCTATTACCCGGACCTTAAATCAATATAATCAATTTTTAATCTAGGCACATCTAGTTGAATGATTATTATTAATTTTATTATGATGGCAAAGCTCAACCACTCACAACTATAAATTAGGAGCAAAGGGATTGACTTCAATCATGACAATGGATTGGTAGAGATTTGACATGGTGGGATCGTATGTACAACAAAACTGAGGCAATTGGTGATGTAGATTCAAATAAATTGGGAGGTACATTTGACAGCCCAATTCCACAAATCAATCCAACCTAAATACTAAGAATGCATATGCTCAAAGTTCCACACATGACAAATATTGGCCAATGTGGGTTGATTATTCAACAAAGAGGTGTTAAGAAAAAAATTAATCTTGCTATTCTTGGGATGAGCAGTTTTCCACTCAATGTAGAACTAGAGGAATAGTAAAATCTAGCAAAAGTTCCACCAAAAAAGGAAAATAAATAATAAAATAGAAAAAGACTAAGAAAAAAACATGGTGTGATCAAGTCACTTATACACTCTATCAAACCCAAGCCAAAAATTATTCCATGTAAACCAATATGAATGAGTATGGTGACATCCCATATTGGGAGCAAAAAGGCCCAATTTATTGTGCATGAAACATAAAGCTTTCATCTCGCCAATTTTCCAAAACATGGGAAGAGAGCCCTCTTTTTCATAAGCCATCTCAATTATATTAAATTATCCACACAAACCTCAAGTACTAGCAAGCATTGAATCAACAATCTAGCATCATAAAAAAATTCAATAGCATCATTAGAAGCATAAGCATTAATAACATCAAAGAATTGTTTTTGATATTGAACAAAGTCCAAATCACCCAGTTGGTAAGATAACTTATATACTCAACCAAATATGTGTCACTTAGGAGAGATAAAAGTGATAACCCCTTCACAACCCACATCATGATTACTACAAAAAGAATAGTTGGCCAAATAACATGTGTCGTAGAAAAATGGCCCCTTGTCATTTTCATGGCCTTTTAGGTCTTGTTTCTTGGTGTTTGATATATTTTGCTCTGATTTTATGTTGTGACATGGCTTGAACATGCATATTTAGGTATTAAAATTCAAATAATGACATCTTGCAAAGGTGTTGTGAAATGTTGTCAGACATTTCTACATTCTTCTAGACTCTATTTATTACAATTCACCTAAAAATCACCTTTTTATTAATCAACAATTCCTATTTTGAAGTTTTGTAAAGTCTTGTAACAATATTTCATGCTTTTCTAGGCATATCTTCACTATTTATCCCTTTCTCATGCTTTATTTGGTCCCTTTATGCCCTCATATGTCTTAATTAAGTGTATTTTTAAATGTTAACCCGAAAAACAACATTAAATGCAACATATTTCCCAACACATATTTTCAGGTCCTAGGTCCGACCCATTCGCCATGGGTGGCGAATGAGTCCCCCTTGGCTCCAAATTCAAAATTTTAAAAATTTCCTTTTGGGTTTTTATTCAAAAACACTTGATGTCAACCTGTGATGAGGTATGAACAATTAAGTAAGGCACAAGTGTATAAATAAGTGAATTTCACCTCATTTTACATCTCCCATAATCCCCTCATTCATTTAAGCATTCCATCTCACATATCAAGCATTCAAGCATTCTACAACATCAATTCAAGCAATATTCAAGCACTTTGGAGCATCCATTAACATTACTTCAAATTTGCATTATCAAGAGTTTGGTAAGTTGATAGCTATTGCATGTTATTAGTTTATCATTCTCTTTCCTTTCATTATTTTATTAAGGGTTTTATTACCAAAAGTGGGGTTTGACCAAGGCAAACCCCTATTTGCTAACCCTCAACCATTTTTCCCCTATTACATGTGTGTTTGTAGACATAGGTATGCATATTTAACAAGCTTTTTGGTGTTGAAGATTGGTTTACAAGTCAACTAGGTGCTTCAAGTCAACTCAAGTCTATTTCAAGCTTGGAGAAGGTTTCTTGTCCATTTCCTACATTATTGACTTCGGCAACCCGACATTCAATGATTTCCAGATCTGGTGTTGTAGAGTTGTCTCCTGATTTTTGAGAAATTTGGGAGAGGACTGATTCGCCACCAGTGGTGAATGAGTCCCACCTTAGGAATGAAAATTTGAATTTTGTCAGATTCTGAATCCCGACAGATAAAAACCAGTTTTCGACACTTTTTCACCAGTAGGAGGACTAATTTTCCACCCTGGGAAAATGAGTCCCACTATGAAAATTCAGTGATTTCAACCAGCATCCACAACATTCCAGATTCATCAAATATTGTCCAGGTGCACTCTATTTCTACCTATTTCTTTCTATTCTGCATATTTTCTTCATTTAGTTCATTATTTGCATATCATAGTGTGTTTTCAAACATAGCATAAATCTTAGTCTTGCATTCATTTTCATCCATTTAAATCAATCAATTGCATTTATTTTACTTCATTTAGATTAGACAACATTGCACATAACATATTTTGAATGAACTAGTTTGCATTTTTGTCCCTACCTCTCTCCTTTTAGGTGAAAAACCCTAGAAGAGTCAGAGAAGTCCTAGAGAGCCAAAAATCAACGGTCAACATGACAAGTAGCAAAAAGAAAAAAATCAATAATTTTAACCTATTGCAAACAAAGGAAGCTACAAATATATAATGAGCATCTCTCACAAAATACTTTCCAATTAGGTCAGTAAGATCTCAAATATTCTAAGAGACAAAATTCACTAGTGAGATTCAAGAGACATATCATCACTATCCAACTCATCAAGAGTGGAATAACAATTCTACAGGAATTTGTCTCAAGAGAAACTTTCTAACTAAATGTTAAAAAAAAAAACTTTTTTTCTTTGTAATAAATTATTCTTCCTTTAGATGCTCGAGTGGACTATGAGATTGATAGAAGACTATTGGGGAGGAAGAAGAACAACAATAGTCTTTGATTGAGAAGATAAAACATATATTGATTGAAGCATTCTAAAACATTGAAGTTTAGTGGATGGCTCACCATGAGAGAGAGCCACTTCTTTCCCCTTGTCTTGAGCACTTGAAGAAGTACTAGGTTGCAACTAAACAACTTGGGTACCAACATTAGCAAAAGTTTTTGCTTGAGCTTTGTGTTGTTGATGTTTCAATTATTTTTATATTTTTTTACTATAGTCCACCCTTATCAAGTTTAGAAAGAGTAGCCCTAACACTTATTGAGCAGAAGGCTTATTGAGGGGGGAGACCAAGGGATAATCCCTGCTTTTATGATTAGAGGATTGACTTATGAAACAAGTGTTTGGAAAATTGAGATAAAGGACATGTTAGGTATGACACACATGATTAATTTGAATATCCATAATGTCTTTTAAGTCTTTACAAAATTCAACCTCAACACATACATGGTTTTATGGATGAGCTAAGAAGAATATAACAAGATCAACACAAATAACATTACCAAGTGAGCCAACAATTATGGTCAAAAAATTCTAGCAAGATAAGGTAAACCTAGGAATTCTATCTAGACCAACACACACACAGCCCTTTCATCAAAGGCCATAAAGTTTCAAGTCCAAGGTCGAGAAATGAATAGGGATGCACAAACATACTATGGGACATGTTCAATAATGGCCTTTGTATGGCTAGCTACAACAAAGCAAAAGAAAAAAACCCTTGGTGAGGTTTTTAACAACATCAAGATGGACCCCATGTAGAGCCTAATTCTTGTTGAACTAATCCTTAAGCATGATTTCATGGGGAGTTCTCCCAACAAAGTAACCTATTAAAGTAAAATGTTCAAACAATTTACAAGGACTGTTAAATTCTAGGATGGGAAAAACCACATCTGGAGGAGAATCATAGTTCATACTTCGTGAAACACATTGGGAACAAATTTCAAGGTTCACCTATTTAGAGGAGCCATCATCTAGAGCCATCAAACCAACAACACCAACAAAAACTACTAGGTTAATAAAGTTAGAAGTCATTCAAAAGGTAGACTAAAAAAAATCCCATAATAAATGGAGTAGAATAAAGAATTTCTTATGTCAAAGATGTAGTATTCCATCAAAATAGCAACGTGACACAAACAAAGATCTAATATTAAAACATTTGATTTTAAGTGTAAAGAAAAAAGTAGATTATAGATCAAATACAAACTTATACAATAAATCAAATTTTCAATAAAGAAATTCCTATGTCAAAGATTTATTCAATCAAAATAGCAACATGACACAAGCAAAGACCTAATATTAGAACATTTGACTTTAATAAAAGATCTGATTTGGAATATAAAGAAAGAAGTAGATTATAGATAAAATACAAACTCACACAATAAATCAAATTTTCAAAAAGATAACTCTTAAATAAATTAAAATCTATTTATCCATAAAATAACCATTAATTTATGTTCATATCTAATAAATCAAATAATTTTTAAATAAATTAAATTTATATAAATTAACTTTGATATTCCATTGTTATATTCATATAAAAATACTGTTTTCTTTGGGACTATACAATTTTTTTTAATTAAGTTGTAGCTTTTATAAAACTCTACATTAAAAAATACGAATTTCTTATTCCGGATCTTCATATAAACTTTTTTATTGGTATTGCTTTATTTGCAAATCTAGACTCTTATTGTTAATTGTTTTTATTATTTTAATAAAATAAATATGAAGCCCAAGATGTAAAGTAAATTCTATGGTGGGGCCCATATTATCTTCTGTCATTTTGACTAGTTTGCTTACAAAGGCAACCGACTGACTTCCTTCCTACCTACCTAATGTAGATATTTTATGTTTACAAAATATCCCATTGAACTTGTCTGATAAGCTACCCTAGATATTTATGTTCCCAGGATATTATTATTACATCACGTGCTGTTTCTTTCACATACTTCGTAAAACGTGTGACGGCCATTATTCCGATTCTAGATCGTGGGAGGACTGTTCTATTGTATTTAATATGCTTTTTCTGATCACAAGTGACCCCAAAGCAATTATATAAAAAATTAGTGGACTATCATTCATTAACATTTTGGGAAACCGACTACTTGGGTAAACATGCTTCATTGAACGCTGTGAAGCATTATTACATTCCCTCTACATTCGGTCCCCCACTCTTCAATGGAAACAAAAATAATATAAAACAAAGTATTCATTCCATCGAAGTCATTTGGAGCACAAATCTAGTCTTGTCCCTTATATCATACCTATAGGAGTTTGAACTTTCGTGATTGGCGAAATCAAAGAACATACCATCACCCTCATTAGGGCTCTAGGAAAATTCATCACCAACAATTCACCATCAGCAATTCACCATCGGCAATTCACCCCCAACAATTTACCGCCAACAATTCATCATTGTGACATATTCATCGTGTATACAATTCACCTCCATCAATTCATCGCCATAGTATATCCACCACGTATACATTTTTTAATATTAAAGTGGCCAAGAGCAACCGGAAAATAAAAAGTAGGGAAATTTTGTTGACCGCATAAACAAAGTATATGTGGTGAATAATATACTATAACTGTGATGAATTGTTGGTAGCGAATTGTATACGCGATGAATATGTCATGGCAATGAATTGTTGAGGGTGAATTGTTGGTGGTGAATTTGCATGATGTCCCTCATTAATTATACTCAACCAATTGAATTAGAAAAAGATGATTTTGAAATCATATCTATCAATAATAAACAACGCTATATTTTTTCAACCCATAATAATAATTGAAAGCTTCTAAATATTATTGTTTAATAATTTCAAACAACATTATGAATTACATTCAGTAATCAATTGCATTCAATAATCCTTGAGAAAAAAAATTGATTGTTAAAAGAGTTCCCTGTCAAATTTACTCTCCAATTTAATCTCTAAATAACATCAATTTTTTTCTATATATAAATAAGATCCATGGGTATATAGCAAACCATATGCCATGCCTTGTTGTTTTCTTATGATAAAGTGGGTCCCTCTAGTGTCCCCTAGTGTCATTTATTTATTCCTTCTTAAACTCCTCAAAAGAGCAGTGAAAGAGTGGGGGAAGAAGACACATTATTCAAGGACTTATTATAACAAAATGGGGAACACTAGAAGATTGAAGGCTCATTATTTATTGGATTGAATATTGTGAAAAAATGAAAGCAAAAGTTCCCCAAGATAAGGTCGAAACCAATGAGTATGTTAATGGAACGACCACATACCCTTTGACTAATTAAACACTTTGTTAGCATTAGAAAATACATATTTTATGTTATCCTAAGTCAAAACAGTCTTATCCTCGTGGATTGAAAAGACAAGAATCCTCGTACTACTCATCTTTTCTCTTGTTTTATTAAGAGCTTCCCTTTGTCTCACGTTACCTCCAATTTTCAGAATATTATGCATTAAACAAATGATTATTATTATTATTGACATTGACCATCTAGAAAGAGTTGTACCATGCAAGTATGCCCCCCACTCCTTTGGAGGGCATCTTCACCTTTTAATGTGAATCCACCGACTCTGATATGGCCCCACACCCACTTGATATCAATATTGATTTCTTTGGGTCTTTTCTCCACAATTATATCCTTATGTCATCATTTGGGATACTTCCAACATTTGTTAGAGAATATGACAGAAAGGACTGTCTCTTTGTCCCTTGCATCTCATAAAGATCTCCATGAAAATGATTCAAGAGTCATGACCCAAAAAAAACATTTAACCAAATACCTAGAATAAGATAAATTTGGTTTTTAATACTATTTTAATGAAGATATTTGTTTAGGAAGTTAGTGAAGAGTCAAGGGTTTGAGCTTGAGTGGTTAAAGTATGGAGTTTTATTGTGAAGATTCAATTCAAATCTTTAAAGTGGTATTTAAGGTGGAATTCTAAGCAAAGATTATTGGTTTTTCATTGTTTGGCTTCTAAGTTGTTGCTATTAAAGAATTCGCTGTTATATTTACTCGTAAGATGTTACGATTGACTTGTTTAGAATTTTGAAGTAATTTCTAAGTTGTTGGTTCTTAAAGAAATAATAAAATTGTTTTTTAATACTATTTTAATAAAGATATTTGTTTTTGAATTTAGTGAAGAGTCAAGGGATTGAGATTGAGTGGTTAAACTATTGGGTTTTATAGTGAAGATTCAATTCAAATCTTTAAAGTAGTATTTAAGGCAGAATTTTAAGCAAAGATTATTGGTTTTTCATTGTTTGGCTTCTAGGTTGTTGTTTTTAAAGAGTTTAGTGTTATACTTACTTGTAAGATGTTAAGATTGACTTGTTTAGAATTTAGAAGTAATTTCTAAATTGTCGGTTCTTAAAGAACTAAATATTATATTGCTTAGGAGAAGCTAAGTATTTGTATCCATTGCCTTGAATATTTGTTTGAACTATATTTGTAGATGTTGAAAACAAATCTAGTAGATTTCATGGTCATTTTCATTTCATTATCTTAGATAAAAAAAAAATTAATACTATTTTAATAAAGATATTTGTTTAGGAAGTTAGTGAAGAGTCAAGGGGTTGAGATTAAGTGGTTAAAGTATCGGGTTTTATAGTGAAGATTCAATTCAAATCTTTAAAGTGGTATTTAAGGTGGAATTCTAAGCAGAGATTATTGGTTTTTTATTGTTTGGCTTCTAAGTAGTTGTTATTAAATAATTTACTGTTATATTTACTCATAAGATGTTACGATTGACTTGTTTAGAATTAAGAAGTAATTTCTAAGTTGTTGGTTCTTAAAGAACTAATAAATTTGTTTTTTAATACTATTTTAATAAAGATATTTGTTTTGAACTTAGTGAAGAGTCAAGGGATTGAGATTGAGTGGTTAAAGTATTGAGTTTTATTGTGAAGATTCAATTCAAATCTTTAAAGTTTTATTGTGAAGATTCAATGCAAATCTTTAAAGTAGTATTTAAGGTGGAATTCTAAGTAGAGATTATTAGTTTTTTATTGTTTGATTTTTAAGTTGTTGTTATTAAAGAGTTCAATGTTATATTTACTCGTAAGATGTTAAGATTGACTTGTTTATAATTTAGAAGTAATTTCTAAGTTGTCGGTTCTTAAAGAACTAAATATTATATTGCTTAGAAGAAGCTAAGTATTTGTATCCATTGCCTCGAATATTTGCTTGAACTATATTTGTAGATATTGAAAACAAATCTAGTAGATTTCATGGTCATTTTCATTACCTTATATAAGTTTTTTTTAAAGGTTAAATTTGGAGAGGGGTACCTTCTTTTTGTTTTTTTATAGAGATTGACATAACATCTTAGGTGTCCAAACTTAACAATTATTTGTATTCATTGTCTCTAATATTTGTTTGAACTATATTTGTAGATATTGAAAACAAATCTAGTAGATTCCATGGTCATTTTCATTATCTATATAAGTTTTTTCTTTAAGGTAAAATTTAGAGAGGGGTATCTTATTTTTGTTTTTTCATAGAGATTGACATAACATCTTAGGTGTCCAAACTTAACAATTTACCATCATACTATGCATTTAAAATTTAGAGAGGGGTATCTTATTTTTGTTTTTTCATAGAGATTGACATAACATCTTAGGTGTCCAAACTTAACAATTTACCATCATACTATGCATTTATACACACTTATGTATGTTTTGGTCAAGCTTGATTTTTATGGTCATATGCATTATCTTAAATGTATGTTTTGGTCAAGATTGAATTTTATGGTCATATGTATCATCTTATGTATGTTTTGGTCAATTTTAATTTTTATGGCCGTATTTATTATCTTATGTATGTTTTGGTCAATCTTGAATTTATGGGTCATGTGTATTATCTTATGTATGTTTTGGTCAAGCTTGAATTTTATGGTCATATGAACTATCTTATGTATGTTTTGGTTTGTAAAGTGAAATATCTCTCTATATAAGTTATTTAGGCTAATTAAATAAATACAACCAAATAAAAAATAAATCTAGACTCAATGAGTTCAAACGGATACTTGAAATTCATGAAAATTAAATGCCTAAGTAAATGTAAAATTAAATTAATTAATTTTGTGGGTACTTAGCTTTAATTTTTTTGTAGTAGTTTTTATCCAAGTGTTGTGAACCCATTCATCAATGTTCTAGAATATTGTGCTCTTTGGATAACCTAAAAATCTAATTGTACTATGTTTGGATTCAAATATATGTGTGTGGTAGACTTCAACCTATGCATGGGTGTGACCCTGTGACTTGTAGAGATGATATGATAAATCCTTAGTTTGCAACTTGTTTTGCCTCATTGTTAATATTTAAATTCAAATATGAAAGGTGGCGTTTACAAACACCTTCAAGGAACTTGTTGAATAGTGTGGATCAATCAAACCCCTAACAAATTGGCTTTACAATTCTATGTAAAAAGATTTAGGACAACAAGTAAGCATGTAATGATCATAGGAACATGTGATTTTGATGTAAATTGTTTTATTCCACTTGCATATCAAACCCTAGATGTGTTTCTCTATTTATTATCCTCAATGTTAGATGTGTGTTAGATGATTCATTCCAATTAGTGTCAGTCTTTAAATACATGACCCTAGTGAGTAATTCAAGGTAATTTAAACTTTAGTTAGCTCATAATGGCTAGGGAAATGATAGAAAATGTGTTCAATTTTTGAAATGTGTAGTTTAAATCCATGAGCATGAAGGTGATCTAGATCACTTTCACACTCATGGACCTCAACCAAGTCAAAGAATGACATTTGGGGATATAAAATAAATGTATGGGGATGAGCAATGTGGAGATTAGAAGTGGATATCAAGACCATTAGCCACCTTCAATTAATAAAATTCATTTTACATGCTAGTCAATAAATCTAAGGAAATGTTTTGAAACGAGATATTTTTATGACCCTCAAAATTTTAAATTAAATATTCATATATAGGAAAATAACACCCTATAATAAATATCTAGGCAAATTGTAATACCTCATAGTTTCTCATTTTTCTAACACTTATGTTAGGGCATGAACCATAAGGAATTCTTATTAAGGAGAACATTATTATTATTTAAGAAAGTTGGTTACTAAATAAATAGGTCTATATTAATCATGAGTGATAAGTTATAGTTTTGACTTTATTTAACTATATGTTTTCACCAATGAATACTCTAATAATAACTAATTTGTGTTTACTATCTTGATGAATATTTAATTATGATAATAATGTGAAATAATGTCCTCAAAACAATAATTTTAGACTAATTTATATTTATATTTGAATGAGAGTAATATCTCCAAACCAGTGGCTTCATATTCATGTTTTGATAGAGTTACGATTTCTCAAATTATCTTGTGAAATATGATGCCTTAATGAATTGGTTTAAGTGTGTAGGAAAATGTTGATAAGGACAAGTTTAAGCCTTATAGAAGAGGGTATACTATTTTTTGAGGATTTTATTGGTGTCTACAATGATGATGCATAAGTAGACCAACAATAGAGAAACTAGGAGGCTAGGTGTCAATCATTAAGATAGTGGGAGTGATCAAAATTTTTAACATGTACACATGCAAAGCTTGAGGATAATACACCTAAAGTAAATTTACCTAAATTGTTGAGAAAAATCAAGTGAAAATAGAGGTGCATGGGAAGAGATGATGCAAGAACATCTAGGGGTACTAGCAATCTTGCATCACCAAAAATAATGTTCTTTTATTTTTGCTTATTTTCAATAAGGGCTTAAGAGTTAGGAGAATAAATATTTTGATTTACGACTTTTTAATTTCCCTTGGGGTGAAATTGTAATTGTAATTTTGGTGGGAATTATGTATTTATGAATAAATTTTCTAAGGAAAAATTAGGAAAATACCCTTCTTGGACATCCCATTTCAAGGTGGGGACCACTTGGGGTGCATGTTCTTGCATGTTCAATTGCATGTATTTGCATGTTGGTGCATGTTCATATTTGGAGCCGCCGAGACTGCCAGAGATCAATGAAGATGCTAGAATTGACCAAATTTGATTGGCCATGGTTAAGGTGCCCATGTGAACGCCATGTGAGCATTGATTAATTTTATTATTTTATAATTATTTCTCCAAATGGGGCATGGGTTTTCCAAGGAGGTGTTTTCTTGCGGTTTTGGAAAACTATAGTGGTTTTTCTCGTTCACAAATATATATATTTAGGCCTTATCATTTGGGAAGATGGCTTTGGGAGTTTTTTGAAGGTGATATGGGGACATGCTGCTAGATTGGAGAGAGGATTTGAAGACTCCATTGTTGCATATTTATATTTGCATATAAGCCCATAGATTTTGGGAGCTAGTGAGCTCCACATTTTGAGAGATAGTGAACTAGTGAAGTTTGTGTGAAGGAAGCTTGAGAGATTCAGCTAAAACAAGGTTGAAAGAGCAAGAAGACAATTTTGTTGCAGATTTGGAGGTGTGCTACAATAGGAGAGAAGATTGATGATTTCATGGTTTGATTGTAGTAGTGATTTCTAATGAAGATTGCAGGGTGAAGATGCTAGAGGCTTGTGATAAAAGTCAAATTGAAGGAGATAATGACTTTCATCAGCCCATAGGGCTGCACAACCATTAGTTTCAGTTATGTTATGTAATTCTTGAATTTATAGGAGATTTTGAATGAACAAAGAAGAACACTTCTTGCAAATTTTTGTGTTGTTTCAAACCATTTCTAAGTTGAATTTTTTGGATTGTTGTGAGTATGTGAATGAGGATTGGTTTATTACTTCATCAAGAGATGAAAACAACAACTTAGATGCACCATGTGAGAAGGAATCAAAAGAAGCCAAGATTTTACATGACCTAGAAAGATTGGGGAATGTCATTATTTCATGATCTAGGAAAAATCCCAAATAGACATTATGAAATTCAATGTGCCACCCAGATCAACTAATGAAGTCATAGAAGGAGTTCAAGAATTTATCATAAATTCCAAGTGAGACCATTAGATGCTAAAATTATGAGAAAATATTGTGGAATTATGACAAATAAGTGAAGAAGGATTAATAAGGTTTATGTTTCTATTGAGTCTGGTAAGTTAAACTTGTGAAAATAAATTTGGTGTGTGTGTAATTGTATGTCTTTTTGATGTAGTGAATATCCAATGAGATGGATCATTTCTGATCAATTTAGATCCTCGATGTACTAGTTGTAGTATCACTAAGTGGAGAGTGGAGCTCTAAGTTAGGTTGTAGCCTAAGTGGTTGCCTTGATTGCAATAAGATGATGGCTATCTAATTCATAAGCTAGATTATGCTCATCATTTTTTTAGTAGGATGAGCCCACATTTTATAGAAATATGGGTCAATTGCAATTAAAATTCCCTAATTCACTTGCACTTGGGCATGGTTGAGTGTTTGTAACACTCCCAAGTGTGTGTATGTGAGTTTAGTTTAGGTCTAAACGTTGAGTCCTATATGAATATATGTGTCTCTAAATTTGATAAGTATTGAGTATGGGATTACTAAGTATACATGGTACAAAGTTGCTATAGATGGCCAAAACCCAACAAGATTTAAACTAATTATGATCTTTAGAAATTTTTGGTCACCTCACTAAGCTCTCTATGGAGATGAATACCTCACTATGAGGGTGGATGGCAAGAAAAGTAGGCATGAAACTTGGTTTTGGCCTCCAAGGAAAGATATTTCACACTCTAATGATAATTTGGTGATATATAAACTTATGTTTTATAGTTTATGAATAATTTTGACTATGGCCATAAAGTTTGGCTAATATCTTAATATATAAAGACTTAGTAATTGGGATTGAATTGCATAGATGAGTCATACTAGGTGTTGCCCTAGCATGTCTGTAGATAGAAAGAATAGAAAATGTCTTATGATTTTATAACATTACTTAAGATGGTACAATAGGAATCAAATAATCATTGGCAATAAAGGATGATCTTCAAATTCTTATCCAAAACCAAGGAAGCAATCACATAAGGAACTTTGGAGAGTTGATCTAGTGACTTAAGGTAATTACTTGAGAAATTTTAATAGATTTTACATAATCTTATTGTTCTTAAAATGGCTATGTAGTAATTTGTAGGTACTTTTATGCCATTTTGTAATATCTTAAGAAATACAAGCGATTGTTTAAGTGTCTCAAATTTAATATGTATTGAATAAATGACTCAGTGTCAATATAATCCTCCCTAAAGGCTTAAGAATTGTATATAAGTTAATCTTATGTGTGTCAAAAATGGTATTGGTGAGAAATAATTCTTATGTATCTAAATTTCTTTAATTTCTCTAACGAATAAAATAATCTCTTTATTATTTATTCATGTTGGATGTATACTATGTAAATTTTGTTAATTAATGTTTGAGGAGAATTTACCTTAGTGAAGTCCCCTGGATGAAATTCTAGAAGTTTCAGACAATTTGTACGATACATGTAGGACCAAAAGATTAATATGGTTCTTCATTTAGTTCATTATATTATAATCATGATTAAGAATTTTTTTAGTTAATTTAACCTAAGGAGAACATTGTCTTATTTTTCCATGTTGAATCTTAGAATTCCCTTTGTGCTAAATACATATATTCAATAATGCTTTGGGTCTCATTCTATTCAAATCCAATAGATATTGATTCCCATTTTAAATTTGTTAAGGTAGTAGTTAAACCTTGGATTAATTCATATATGTTGATTTACTGATTTACAATAATGAAATATAAATAAAATTTAGATTTCAAGGGCATTGTCCCTGAGCCCCTGTTGAGGCGCGATGCCCCCGAACCCCTCACGGGGGGGGGGGGGTGACCCCCGCACCCCCCCTGTCATCGTCGTATGAACAAGACCTTATGTATCAATAGTAACTTATGTAATTGCAAGGTTGAGACACATTTTCCCAACAATATTGAGTAGTCATATATTAGACCACTGATGAAGTGGTATTATGGTGGGATAAACAAGAGAGAGTATTGACCACCAATAATGGCGCCATGATGTTGGAATTGTTTAAAGAGTAATTTTATAAATATTATGTAGCAAATACATACTTTATTTCCTAGATGAATGAGGTTCACTCTTTGAAACAATAATGCATATAAAATTTTAAATATTATTGCAAAATCCTATCTCCTAAAGTATATTTTTATATTCAAGATGAAGAGACAAAAATGAATCAATACATCAACATATTATCTCTAGACATTAAAGGGAATGTGTGAACCTTGGAGCCTATAACCTTATTTGATAAAACAGACAAAGTGATACTAACTGAGGAAAAAGTGACCATAAGGTCTTACTGTAAAGGTAAACAATGAAAGACACTGGAGTCGCCTCAATAAATACTAGGAAGATGGTCAATTCCTAGAAAACCAACAAATTCACAATATGGATCATGCCAATTTGGACAAAGAAGGAACCAAGAATTTGAATTAAGGACTAGTATATTTCAAGGAAGAAACCATCAAAATATTTGGAAGGAACCATCAAATATGAATCCATTATCTAAAATTCTAAGTAATTCAAATCAAGTAGTTAATGGAATAATCTACCAATGGCTTATTTCACATGCAAAGGAGCTCATTTCATAAGATTTTCCTTAGAAGGGAGAAACACCTAGGAATAACTTGAGATCGTCAAAAGGAAGTAATTAGCCAAAATAATAAATTTATTCAACAATGGAGTGATGCTCATTTGAATACCAGGATATGATAATTGAAGCTCTAGGTACGATCAAAATCAAGTTTATAACTATTTTAATTGACCCTAGCACAACTAATAGTTTTATTTCTCCCTCTTGCTCTAAGAAAGTTAACTAGTTTATTAATCCATAATTTTGGAATGGTAGATTTGGTTTGGGGTCCTAGGTAACTAATTTCTATATAAATCAAGAATTATATCCTTAGAATGGGAACTCTAGAAACCTAGATGACTTTTCTCATTTCCTAGCTAGGTCCTTGTGATCTAGCAATGATAATGGATTGATTAGAATAACATGAGGCTAGTGTAGATTTTCATTGAAAGATGATTATATATCTAAATTACCAAGGTAGCACTATACACATTCAAGGATTATATCAATCAATTTCATAAAAAATCAAGTAGCTAAATTGAGAAAGGAGATACAAGATGGGTGTTAGATTTATGTAATTGATATCATAGTATGGAACCAAGAACCAACCTTGAAAGATCACCCTAATTTACAAGAATATGCAAATGTATTTCTTGAAGAGTTGTTAGGATTACCTCCAAAATGGGATGTCAAGTTCATAATTGAATTAGAACTAAGAAATGATCTACTCTCTATGCACCATACTAAATCATTATCTAATAAATTAATTAAAAATAAAAATATAAGAATTAGTGGAAAAAGGAAAGTCATATCAAGTATATTATTTTGGGAGAGCTAGTGTTTTTTTTGTGAAGAAGGATGGTAGATTATGGTTGTGTGGATTACCAATGACTAAATAAGGCCATAATAAAAATATATATTTCATTTGCCCTAGATTGAAGGTTTCTTTGACTAGATGAAGGATGTCCATGTTTGCTCCTAAATAGATTTGAGATTAGTACATTATCAAATGTAAGTGAATGAAAAAGAATATAATTTTAAAGTTAGCATTTTGGATGATATACAAGCACTATGAATTTGTGGTTGTACCTTTCAAATTAGTTGACACATCAACAATATTCATGAGTCTTAAGAATTGGGTCTTTAAAAATTATTTAGATAAATTTATCATAGTATTCATATTGGTGTAATTATTTGATTGCACCTCATTATATTTAGTTTACTTATGTAATATATTTTTATTACTTAGGTAGGATAAAATAAATGAGCTCCTTCTTTCAGGGGATTGTGTTTTTTTCTTTATCCTCTTAGATTTGGAAACTTAGATGGAAATACCTTATTTTTCAATTTTCTACCTTTTCTCCATCCTCATGAGATTTAGAAAATATGAAGCTATTTATTGTATGCACCCTCTCATTGCCTATGAATCAATTATTTATCTTTAATATATTGCATCATGGAATAGAATAATATAGTTATTTCATATTGATCTTCTCTTTATACTTGTTTTTAGATCTCTTGATTTCTGGTGACTATTTCCATAACCAAATCTAACAATTCATAGGTGACAATTTAATAAAACCCCAAAATATAGTATCTTAGAGAAAACAAGTTGTGTGGGAATCTTTGTAAATAGACATTCTTTCATAAGGAAACTCAATATTTACTTGACATAATATTTTTGATGTTGTCATTTCAATGGACCCATCTATATAGTCAAGTGGCCCATGTTGAGAAATGTCACAAAGGTTCGTAGCTTTATGGGACTTGAAGGGTATTACTAAAGATTTTCAAATGATTTTTATTAGATAATTGCTTCCATCACCTCACTCCAAAAGAAAAATAAGTCATTCCAACCCATTCAAAAGATTGCACTTGAGAATTAAAGAAAAAGAGAGATTAGAATCAACATGGATACTTGTAGTCCTAAATATGGAGAAAGATTTTATAGTGTACATAAACATACCATGAGAAGGCTTGGATTGTGTATTAATGTTGGATACATGACTAATAATCTACAAGTCTTGCAAGGTAAATGATCATAAACAAAATTACTTGAATCAGTAATGATCGTGTATTTATTAAAAATGTAACATCTTATCAAGCCTAGGTTTGAAATAAAAACTAATCATCATAGTTTGATATCCCTGCCTTCTCAATCAATGTTGAATGCTACAAAATATTGATGAATGGAACTCTTGAACAAGTATGATTTTAGAATCTCTTACCTTCAAGGGAAGGAAAAGAAGGTTGTGGATTCATTAGGTAGAAGGCTACACATGCTTTCTACGTAACAATGAATGTATATCATGATATAATTGAAATACTTTAGGTTGTAAAAAAGTGAGATAAGAATTTAATCTATATTATGGAGGGAAATCATCACGAATGAAACATATTTCATCATAAAAGTGATGTTATAATTCATGCATCAAATCATTATATCAATGGATTTAAATTAAAGGATTTAATTCTCTAAGATGAGCATATGATTTCATATACAACACACCCAAGAGCCAACAAGATGTATTTAGATATAAAAGAATTATATTTATGGTCCATATTGAAGAAGGTGGTCACAAATCTTGTAGCTAAATGTATAGATTATCAATGAATGAAAGAAGAACATATAAATTTGATAGATATATTGAATCCACATCACATTTTAGAGTGGAAATGAGATATAATTTTGATAGATTTTACAATTGGATTACCTAGTACTTGGTGTAAGCATAATGCAATATTAATTGTGGCACATAAAAGTTCACGAAGGTCACACATTTTTCAATGACTCTAGATACCATAGATGTAGGAGAAATCACTTGAATCTATAAAAAAATAGATTGTTATAATTCATGGGATTATAAAATTATTTTAAAATTACCTCATGTCTCTACAATAATTTTTCAAACTTGGCTCTTAAAACCAAAATAAAATTGAGAACTTCTCATTGATTAGAAATAAGAGGAAAAGTATAATAGGTTAACTGGATTCTAGAAGATATGCTATGAATGTATGACAAGGACAATCAAACACAGTAGGAAAATTTATTACCTTTGGTAAAAAAATCCTACGACAATCATTGCAATTTATTAGGAATGGGGCCATATATTGCTATGTATGGAAGAATATGTAAAATTCCATTAAAATGGGCTAGAATTGAAGATTGAAGCTCTATTGGATTAAGTATGATTTAGGAAATGGAACAAAAAGTAACATACTTTGATGGAGGATGAATGAAGCCCATGATAGGTAAAAAAGCGACAATAATTTAAATTAGACTCTTAGAACATTTTTTGTAAGAGATAAAGTATTTATGAGAGTGTAACTTTATAAGGGGATCATGGGATTATATAGACTTTTCATGTCCTTTTACATGAGTAAGTTACATTTTCCATGAGTCTAAACTACATAAATATGTTTCTAATTTAATTCATTTTATTGATTGGACTTGTATAACGATGGATGATGAAAAAAAGTTCAAATGGAACCAATCCAAATCTTAGATTAATGCACACTTCAACTCTAACAACACAAATTGGAATAGGTTAAGGTGTAGAGGGATCAACACAATCCCAACTTGGCAATCTAAATCTTATTTTTTAAAATTAGGGGTGAATTTTCCTAAGGGGCAAGGATGCAACACCCTATATTTTACTATTTTTCTAATACTTATGTTATGGCATGAACCCTAATGAATTCTTATTGAAGATACCCTAATTATCATTTTTGAAATTTTGGTTACTAGATAAAGAGGTTTATAATGATCATTCTCATAGTAAATTATAGTTTTGACTTTATTGAACCATATGTTTGCATTGACAAATACTCTAATAAAGATTAATGTGTTTACTATCTTGATAAATTTCTAAATTAAATTATAATATAAAAAAATATATTTTGATTAATGTTTATTTAGATTCTAATCATAATACACTATATCCAAAATAATAGCTTCAAATTAATGTATCTAGATTAATGTATACATAGAATTATAGTTTCTTATCTATTATCTTGGGAAACATGACAACTTAATGAATTGGTGTGTGTGTGTAATTAAATATTGACAAGGAAATGGTAAAACCTAGTAAAAAAGGGGCATTCTATTTCATGAGGATTCTATTAGTGTTAGTTATGATGCATAAATGGACTGACATCAAATAAACTAGGAGGTTGGGTGTTAATCTCTAAAATAATGAGTGATCGAAATTCTTAATACCATCAACATAGGTAAAACCCAAGGAGTGCCCAAAGTAAATGAACATGAATTATTAAGGACATTCATAAAAATGTATGCATAGAAATAGGTGGAAACACCAACTTAGTTGCTCCACCAAAGGAATAGACAATCAAAAGAATCCAATATTTTACATGTCCTATAAAGATTGATGAATGCTATTATTCTCATGATAAAGGAAAAATCCTAGATCGATACTCAAAGAGTTAATGTGCCACCTAGATCAACCAATGAAATCTTATAGGAAGGATTTCAATAATTTTATATAAATACAAATTCATGAGCAAAGAGCATGGATTTGAAGTAGATGGCTTAAGAAAGATTCGTAAGGCATATATCTCTGTTGAACCTAGTGATGTTAAACTTATGAAAATAAATTTGGTACACATACACCTACTGTGTGTCATGTTAATATAATGAAAAATTAGTGATAGGGATGTTTTATTAGCTATGATAAGTACCAATAAATTTTGAGGCCTTGACAAACTGGTTGTAATTGTCGTTAAGTGGAGAACATAACTCTCAGTTGTAGCTCAAGCATTAAATGCCTTGATTGTAGTTAAATGATGGTCATTTTGGCTATATCTCGATGATGGTTATAAACACCCCAAATTTGCTCCTTCTTCACATAAATTTTCCACAAATTAATTAAGTAGATCATTATTTAATGAATTTGGCTAATTATCCCCAAATTAACTATTTTTTGCCATGGATTAATTACTTTGACTAACTTAACCAATCAATCACAATTAATCCCCCTTCACATCCATAGTTTTAATGAATTAAGTTTGCTTATTTAATTAACCATAGTCCAAGATTCCTCCAACCAATAAATTAAATAATACATGCTTATTTAATTGATTAGGCTAATTAATCAACTTTTAACATTTTCTTCTAATTTAAAAATATACTTCCTACCACTAAGGCCAAAATAACTTGTTCGCTAATCTCCACCATCCCTTTCAAAACCAAGGGCAAAATCTAGACAATTCATCTTCCCACATGTCTCCTCAAGCCACGAGTCCCCACTCCTTCCTCACACTTGTGTGAGCATATAATATGGAGGAATATTGACCCTCCATTCTATCTCTCAATATCTAACCTCCACTTATCTCCTCCATCTCTTCCCAATTGCTTTCATCTTCTTCCATCTTGCATTTTAAGGAAATATCACCCATTGATCAAGTATATTTCACCTCCTTATGCCACTTGTCAAGAGGCTAGGATGCACATCCATGCAAAGTAATCCTAGCCCTTGAATTTATCCTTTAATATGAGCCCTTTATGTCCAACTTGGAAAGTCTATTAGAATTATGGCCCTTTATGTATTTTGGCCTTATTATGCCTATTATATATAACCAATCTGAGAGGTCTTTATATGGGTTTGTTTGGTCAAGTTTGCATAAGTTTAATACCTCTTCATCCTATATGGTCCTATCATGTGTTGGAAGTTGAAAAAGTCCCAAAATTTCAAGTACAGAGGTTTTTTATTCAAAATTTGAAGACTATGCTATATGTCAAAGTGTGATGTTTCCTATCTTGGCATACCTTTCCTTAGATCCTCACTTTTCCCTTGTATCTATTAAAGTTTTGGAATTTATCTTATTAATGTATGCTTCTCCTTAAACCCTCAAACTTTAATTCTATCCACCAAGTTACCTTTTGAAGTTACGAATTTGGTCATCCCTTTACTTGCATCCTTTGTAGCATGAGTTCCTTAGTATCTCCAATCCTCAACTTTTGACATTTCCATTCATATATATTTTTAGATTCAATGATGCGAGGGTATTATGATTTTCTTGTCTTTGACATTGGTTATAAAGTATCTTCAACTCATAATCCTCAACACTTCCCACTGTGTTATTTTAATGATTTTGCAAGTTCAAATCCAATTTTATTTACATTCCTTGTAGGGTGAATTCATTAGTATCCTTGACTCCCAATATTCCCTACATGTATCCTTTTAGAGTTGGTTATGCAAAGATACCTTTATTTATTTACTTAGGCATGAGGTATGGTGTACTCCTGATCCCTAATCTATGACAAGTGGTACGAGTTATGTGGTATAGCAACCCCTGATCCTTAAAAAATTTTAACTCTTACATTTCACATTGTTCATTCCCATCTACCTCCTTGCATGAACCAAGTCATAAGCAATTACCAAATTTGATGTTGCAAGTACTCCAAGACAATTTTTTGCCTAGAAATAGTTGTTCATCTCAAGGGCATAGATTCACTTGCAATTCAAATGATGGAAGGTGGAGAGCACCATGCTTCCATTAACATGATCGTTAAGTTTTTAAAATGAATGGTTTCCATGCAATATTTAGGCTACCATTTCAATAGATTTTATAGGATTATAGCTTATTTAACACACAATGTTCATAACCTGCAGTTCTTCCTCAACTATTGAAGCGAAATGGAAACCAACAAAGTGTTATATATATGTGTGTTTATTTTCCCAAAAATATCATTTTCTCTCTTCCACATGATTATAAGTGAAAGGAGATTATATGGTTCCAACTCCTACTAATCCAGTCATTGTTAGAAACATATTTTTTAAATCTTAGGAAGGTTAATATTGTAAATAATTTTTGTAGCTTAATATCTCCATGGTTGCATTTGTGGATATTTTTGTGAAATTATAACTTAATTTTTCCTCTTGGCACTTTGGTGGTATTAATATAATGAAAATTTGATGAATGGGATATCATTCTAATTCATTTGAATATTTGTAATGGCCATTTCTTCATTGCATATGAATTTCTATAGCCTAATATGGATAACAAAGCATATTTAGTTGCTTGATATTATTATTTATGTTGCATGCATTTTCACAACTCGGTCCTTTTAATTTATTTGTGTTGTCTCTCATGGTGTTTTATTCTTTTGTCCAAGGAATAGCCACTACTCTTAGAAGATGATTTACCATGCACCTAAAATAAAAAGTCATTGAATAATAAATCAGGAGTAGGATGTAGTTTATCTGTATTTCATGATTCGACGATCTATCTAGGGAAATATTCATAATGAGCCTTGAAGGTTTTATCCCAGAAAGTCATTTCTTGTATAACCACATCCCATATTTTTCAAGTGATGTACTTATTTTATTAACAAGAGGTCTTATATATAACAAAAAGAACATGATAAAACTTGTTATAGAAACTACTTATAACTTGGAAAATTCATATTTTGTCACATAACTAATCGACAAAGAAAATTGATCATAAATTGTAAAGAGTCATAACATATACATATAAATAAATTTATTATAATCTTCAAGTAACTATTTCTTATTAGAATCAATGAAAGCCATTACCATATATTGAATATATAAAGATGTCTTTCTTAATAAATTTGATACACCTAAAAATGTGTATTTTGAAATTGATACTATGACTAAAACAATTAAACTGACAATTAAACTTAATTGATGTGTAGGAGGTATTTTCCATAGTGTGTCAAATTATGATATTGCTATAAGGATTTAACTGTGTAGTTTTTCAAGTCAAACTCATTGACCCATGTTTCATGAGTAGTGGTTCACAAGAACCCATCTCTCATAATAATGAACAACCCACTTAGCACTCACTGCATCTAGGTGATGCTCACATAGGTGAAGCATTGGGCCTTCCCATGAGGTGACCCATCCCATTACACTCCAACTCAAGTGCATTTAACCATGGGGTTGAAAGCTAAATGGGCTTAACCTCAAGGGAAAACTCCATGGTTAAGTACACTTGAGTTCAAGTAGTACTGGAATGGGTGACCTCTTGAGAAAGCCCAATGCTTCACGTTTGTGAGCATCACCTAGATGCAATGAGTGCTAAGTGGACCATTCATTATCATTTGAGATTTGTTCTTGTGAACCACTACTCATGAAACATGGGTCAATGAGTTTGACTCGAAAAACTACATAGTTGAATTCTAATAACAATACCATAATTAAACTTAATTAAAAAACTCACTTATAACTAAATTTTTATCACAACTGAAATAAAAACCTAAAACCACTATACATTAAATACACAAAACAAAAAATTCATTATAAATTATAATGACTCATAATGAAAATGCAAATTGATTCTTAATAGTATCTAGGCACTAACATCCATTACTTAAGAATACAAACAAAATCATCATGACAGTATTGAGCACTGACGTTCATTACCTAAGAATAAAAATACAAACAAAATCATCATGACATAAACCTATGATACACTAAACAAATAGATTATAATCAACCTATTCAGAGTGTCTCACTTGCATTGTATATAAACTCTCCTCAATTTTATTTACAAATTATTTCTAACTAATCTTGTCCACCATGGATCCAATTGCAAGACAAAATTAGATTGTCAGATCAGAACTCAAAGCCCTGAGTTGTTTAGAAAGTTTAGAAAAAAATATCATCCTTATCAAGACAGGAATATTCAAAGTTTGTTTATTACAAGAGTGGAGAATGTGTACGGGGAAGGCAGTATGTGTAGAGGATAACATTTAAGAGTTATTTTATTTGGGTCTCAAAAACCTTGTTGAAAAAGCAACCCAAAGAGCCCGTATCCAAGGAAAGTCGGTATTTGATGGGGGGATAAGCATCTGCTCTCTGTACAATAAGAGACTGAGATGATCAGCCTTCTCAGTTGTGAATTGACGGGGAAGTTCACGGGCTACAGCCGGTGGAACAGAGATTTCTACCGGTCTCAGATTTTGTTTTTTTCGAACCACCTCTCGGACAGCCTTGGACATTTGTGCCCTGGACGTAAACATCCTTCAAACGTTTTGTTTTTTTAAATCGTCAAGGGCTGTGATGGGTCAGGGGTTCGATTCTGGCTGATGCCATAATCAGCGATTTTTGCTTCATTATGAGGCGCCGAAGAGGACGAGTTTGCTTTTCCATTCGTTGAAACGTTAATGAAAGGGAGAAAAGAATTTGCTTACAGTCTCATTTATTTCCCCGTTGTTTTCTGTAAAGTCTCTTTAATTTTATTTATTATATCACAGGTCGGGTTCGATTTGCAGAAAGGTCTGAAAGAATAGAAAGAAAGGGAAATAATCGGCGTTAGGTAATGAGTTCGAACCCTGGTAACGTGGAAAAGACTGAGTGAAAATTACTGTAGGAATTGAAGTCGATTTGAGGCTGTGCTAGGTTGTGTGCTGGAACCCTAGGCGGTTTGGTACATTTAGTGGCTCAGCGGGCGAGAAGGATTGGGAAATTACTGGGTAGGTTTGGCGAGAAATCGGGTTAGGGTTTATACGGAATCGGAGGCGCAGGTCGTGGATTTGAGCCTGCCCACGGGAGTTATTTGAGGAGGATTTTATGGGGTCCCGTACTATGCTGTCGTCCAGCGGCGGGCGGAGCTCGCAGTTCCAACAATTGGCTCGGCAGAACTCGCTTTATAATTTGACGCTGGAGGAGGTGCAAAATCAACTTCAGGAAGTGGGGAAGCCCCTCAGTAGTATGAATATGGACGAGCTTTTACGCAACATTTGGACGGCGGAGGACAGCCAGGCCTTCTCCGCGGCGATTGACAATAATAATAACAATGGTAATATTACCCTAAATGAGAACAGCGATAGGAATGCTGCAAACTCTGTGAGCAGCGGGCTGCAGCGCCAGGGGAGCCTTACGCTGCCAAGAACGCTCAGCCGTAAGACTGTGGATGAAGTGTGGAGAGATATTCAGCAGGGGCAGCAGGTGAACGAAAGCGAGAAAAAGAAGCAGGAGCATAGACAGCCTACGCTTGGGGAGATGACTCTTGAGGATTTCCTTGTGAAGGCTGGGGTAGTGAGGGAGGAGAATAACTGTAATGGTAATAACAACAACAATAACAATAACAATGGTAATAGCAACAGCAACAGCGCTATAACCAACAGCACTCTTGTCATGTCCCGAAACATGGCAGAGAGCTCGCAGGGAGCAATGCCTGTCTGCGCCATGCCCGCCACGATGGATGTGGCCATGGCACAGAACTACCAGCCTGCGGAATGGCTGCAGTACCAATTCAATCCAGCAATGGCAGCCCAGCAGCAGCAGCAGCAGAGTATGATGGCGGCTTACAATGCCAAGCGGGGGATGCGGCAGAATTTGCCATTGACGATCCCCGGCAATTCCCTCATGGAGGGTGGGTATGGTGACAATCAGCTTGCTCTTTCGTCGCCAATGATGGGTGGTACATCTTCTGATTCACAGACTCCTGGAAGGAAGAGGGGGACACCTGAGAGTATCATGGAGAGGACTGTGGAGCGTAGACAGAAGAGAATGATTAAGAACCGTGAGTCTGCTGCAAGATCCAGGGCAAGAAAACAGGTATTGTATCTTGTCTTTTTTGGTTTCATTGTCAGTCATTTGAGTTTTTAATAAGAAAATTGTAACATCGTCCCCGCATTTGACCGAACACTTCTAACTAATGCCTCATCAGCTTTTACAAGCGTTTCAGCTTAGCAACAACTAAATTTGATTTATTTCTACTCCATTCAAAGATTGAAGCCTCCGTGTTAAAATTGAGTGTATTGGAACACTTAACCCACCACCAACTGAACCTCTCTTACAAATGCCCCATTAAGTTTTCAACTTCTTTCAAGTTAGAAACTGCATTTGATGTATGTTTACTCTACTAAAAGATTAAAGCTTCCATGTTAAAATTGAGCGTCTGTTATCACTAATCTGGTCATTAACTAAATACTGCCAGTGCTCCATTTGGCTTAAAACACTTCAACGGTTAGAAACTACATTTGATGGGTTTCTACTATTTAAATAGTTTAAGCCTCCATGTTAAAATTGTAATACTCATCTGCCATCATCTGATATCCACCAACGAACTATTGAGCTTAAATGACATTTCAGCTTAAGGGGCTTTACTTCCACCTAAACTTTCTGCCTCTTTGTTAGGGTCTTTTTAACACAGGGAGCCGGGGTGATCATCATAGTAACCACTGTAGCTAAGCACTAGAATGTGACATACTGGATTTAAGAGAGTTTTTGTCACTCGAAGTTGCATGGCACTTGTTGTTTCTCTTTGACATCGTGCCTTTGATATTTGTATTGCTTTGCAGGCATATCAACAAGAGTTGGAGAACGAAGTGCAACAGCTCAAAGAGGAGAATTCGAGGCTCAAAATACAGGAGAAGGTTGGAGTTATATCTTTCTTTCTTTTTTTGTAAATATGTATATTTTTTCCAAATGGTGGCTATAATTAATTGTTCTGAGTATTGGTAAAGGCAAGCACTTCAATTTTAAGGAACAATATTGTGTATGTTACATGGCCAAGTTATTTTAAATGCTTTTATGTCTAAAGTTGTACATGCAAGGTTCTTTTGATCAAAATGCATCACCTCCAGGAAATATTTTCCAAGAAGGAATACTTATTTTCCTCCTTTTCTTCAAAGTCATCTTTGGTCCAATTATTTTCATCAACTGTACTATCAAGTTTGGTTCCCTCGATGTTTTATAAAGCTCTAAGGACAATCAGAATGGCAGTAGTTAGGATGCATATTAGGGATGCCCTTAGAATTCCCTACATGTCTGGGGACGGCACATAGGATCTGGACCTATAACTATATAAAGGAAATAACATTGTCAGACTTGAAACTGTTGTTTTAGTACTGATAAGTCGTATATTCATAATTAATAAATAAAAAGCGATTTAACTAAATTAAGAAACCATAATGAAAAATCATCCTCACCATTTATTATGTGAAAACTCTTTATGATTTCAAGTTTTATTACTTTCCAGAACAAATTATTTTATTACCTTTTCAGAATCTGCATTTCTCAGAAATGCTTCACATCCATAAATGAGGATTTTCCAATTTATTCTCTTAAATGTATCTAAGCCATAGTTCAGTAACAAATTTGATTTCAGCCATAGAACAAAAAAACAAATTGAAAATTTTGATTTATTACACTGTAAATATATATAAGGAAATCAGCTCTATTAAAGCAGGAAAATAAGTATAACTCTTATCTTCCATCAATATTACCGATCACCTTGTACTGTGTTTGCTTTTTGAACTGATTTACTTCTTGATCCTTTGTCTTATACCTGCAGTCAAAACCTATTCATCACCAGAAGCTTTTGCACGTAGTTACCAAATCTGGACAGATCTGTTTCAAATCCTGCCAGATCTGAATTTTTTAATTCCTTCAGAAATTTAACCAATTGTTTTTCAAAATTCTGATACTAAAGAATCTTTTTGACCCTCTGAGCAATGCAAAATTTTCAAACCTGGTGATTGATTCTGCATACTTAATCTTATATACTACTCTATTAGAGTTGCAATGAGAGAGTCCAATGTTTGATAAGGAAACTTCTGAAGTGTAAAGATATCCCACTCTTTAACATAATGAATGGTTGCTAAGGAAACTTCCAAAGTGCAAAGGTATACCACTCTTTTACATAATGACTCTAAGTGCCAACATGATCGTTATTGAATTTCTGTCAGAAATGACTGTTGACACACTTAAAAAGAATGGCTTTAGAATCACTTTCATCATGTTCTGATGGCTGCCCTATCCAAGGATTTACACAATTTTCATTCCGAGTCACATTGTCTCTTGAGTTCATTTTCTCCTTTGATAATCTTCATAAGGTTACAACTAGGGCCTTCTTCCTTTGACAAATAATTCTTTCCTAGAATTTGCCTGATCATTTCATAAGGTCACAACTGGGGCTTTCTTCCACAAATACTTAACCCTTGAATATGCATTACCTTTTCAGGTCACAATAGGGACCTTCTTCTATAAATACTTAATGCCTAGAACATGCCTTACATTTTTGTAAGGTGACAACTGCAGCATTAAATTCTATTGTAATGTATGAGTTTTGGTCCCTGAAGATCCAGGCAGGTTGCTGGATAAAAGTTCCAGGAATTATTGGGATATTTGTTCGTCTTGGATCATCTAGCTGAAACATAATTTTGATTATTATTTGTGACTATCTAAGTGACATTTGACAACCTTCCAAGGCCCAAAGCGACCTGCTTTGTCAGTTGACAGTGAAGTAAGAGAAGTAGCCAATTGTTGACAGTATGACTTTGCTTCTTATGAAGAGGATACTTGATCCATTTGGCCCTCTGTTTTTGTCAGTATAATGTATTTGGACTAAAAAATATTGACTTCAAATTGACATCAACATAACGGATTACTTACATGGGTTTGAATCCTTGTGATTTGTGAAAAATCTGTGATCCTTGCAAGGTGGTCAGTATGATTTAGTTGAATTAAAAAATATTGAGGTGGTCAGTATGATTTATTGAAACTAAAAAATATTGACATCCACATTATTAGTTACTTACATGGGTTTAGATCAGAATTGCATGGAAATAGATACAGTAATGGATAGGGATGCGGTATATGTATATATCAAAATTCATAGATCCCCTAATATCAATATGCTGGATATATCAATTATACAAATACACGTATTTTCAATTATTTATAATCTCAAGACATAGACCATAATGCTAAAAATATTTTATAGAACATAACACTAAAAATCATTTTTATTGAACATTTACACTAAAAATGTTTATTCATATATATTTTAACTTTTTTATAATCTACTCATTATTTTCTTATATTATGTTTATGTCTTTAGTGATTTAAAAATTTGAATAATAATATATATATGAACAATTGGATTTTAATTTTAATATTTTTTTTTCACTATTTTTCCGAGTATATTTTCGGAACTCTTAAACTAGATGTGTCATCTGATGGCACTATTTTTCCGAGTATATTTTCGGAACTCTTAAACTAGATGTGTCATCTGATGGCATGGTGACATATCTTTGCCATATCTGCGAGCATTGCAGCCTTATCTGGTATCCAAGATGCAGATACATGTATCTGGGTAGGGGAGGGCAAGTATCCAGCAACTCTGGTTTGGATCCATCATGTGCAATTTTTTTGATACTTGCAAGGTGGTATTTTAATTTGTCAATCCTATACCACTGGTTAATTTGCCTTATAAGTTGCATTATGCTAGCTGATAACCAAATTGATAAATAACTCTTGCAAATTTTTCTCACAAAATTATTAATGTTTTCATTTTGCTATATTCAAATTTTAATGATGTTTCTTTTTTTTGAGTAAAGTTATCAGCCAATTGTTTAGGCAATTGGAGAATTTCATGCAGTAGGGAAACTTTTTTGGATGAATACTACAATGTCTTCCTCACACTTATAAATTGAAGAAACTACAGGTTGAAAATCATTCTAATCTCTGGCAAATTCCCGCAGGTCCCACAACTGCTATCAGATCAAAGCTCTTGCAAGTAGATAAAATATTCAAAGCGTTCAACTTTTTCTTTTCTAAACTTGGTTATCATTAGTATGTCACTGGCAATATTTGTTGCAGTTAATGTTGTCATCTTTTGGTAGTCTTTCTGAGCATGTTTAAGTTTTTCCCAGCTCACGTTGTTTGTCAAAGTTAGTTTCGAGACTTGCAAACAAGAAGACTTGGATTGTTTTGGGGCTAGCCGAGTGCAATTCATAGGCTAGTGTTAGCAGTCACTTAGGACGATTCATGTAGTTACACTTGAAAGTTGTCTGCCTTTCCAGTCACAAGCAGATCCTTCAATTCTTCTCAAAGAACAAAGAATGCTTTTAGAATTCAACTTGGAATTAAAAATCACCAATATGCATTTACATAGTCTTGTTTTAAAAATCATCTTATGGTTATGGGTAACAGGACCTGGTATGGGGCGGCAGCAGTGCATCTTTTTTCAAATCAGGGTATGAAGGGCATGTGAGTAGACGTAAACTTGGGAAGCACCTTCTTAAACATTGAGTCTTAATTGATATCATAGTTTTTCAACTGTCTGTTGCTGTTATGGTTTTCATTGGAAATTTTTGTTTCCTTGTAGGATGAGAAAAACAAAGGAAAAGAAAGGAAACAAAACCAAAATTGAATCCTAAGTCGAATCTACCACTATCTCTGATCAAGCAAACTAAGTACACAAATTTGAATTGAAAAACTCACAACCAATGCAAACCTATCGTGTGTGTGGATATGCTCACAATATGCTTGATGTTGAGCTGCTCTTGGAGTCCTCAATGTGGCAGAATGTATCTACTTGGATTCTTCTCTTCTCTTGAAAATTGCTTGTGGAAGGGTGGATTCATAGTTTTTATGAGGATAAATGAAGGGTTGAGATTGTTTTAGGATGGATGGCTAGGATTGCATGAGAGGAATTTTGAATTTGAATTTGAGAGTGAGAAGAGGATTAAATGCAGGGAGTTGGTGTATGGAGGGTTGGGATTGATTGGATGAAATGGATGGTTGAGATCGAAAGTTAATTAAATTTGGAATGAAGGTAGTTGGAGATGAATGGCTAGGATTTGCTTGATTGCTTTGATGGCTAGGACTGAATGTTACTTTTATTTTGGATTTGACGATTTGTATTTAAAATCAATTTTTAATTGATTGGTACTTTGAATTTGATGGAAAGGATTAATTTGATGATTTGGATGGCTAGGATGAAATGGTGATTTGATTTAGGATTTTTTTAGAAATTTAAAATTAGGTAAATGGATGATGTGAATTTTGGACAAATGTATTTTATTTTTGTAGGATGGTGGACATTAGTTTAGTTGATTTAATAAATTGATTTATTTAAATAACAAATATTAGTGTGGTTTAATTAAATAGATGGAAGTTATTTAATTAGCTTATGGAGGTGGTGGTGTAAGATTAATGACAAGAATTGATTGAAGTGTAAGAATTAATTTTAGCTCTCTACATTTTGCCCCATTTTGAGATAACATCATGATTAAAAGAAGGGTCAATTAGAAAAAATATAGGCATTTGGTGTGGTGGTAAGATGCCCCAATTAGCTAAAAGAAAAGGAATTAGAAAGTGGATTAATGATGCCTTTGCAAGAGAGTAGGCGGGTTGATAGGATCCAAATGGTCTCTTGAAAGAAGAATTAGGTTTGACGAGATAAAGAACAGATGGAGGGAGGGCGTAGAGATATCGGAAAGGGAGAGGGGGGAGGTTGATAAGGTGCATGATGGTTGGATTGCGAGGGAATGATAAATCTCGCTTGTAGATTAAGATGAGATAGGATAGATATTATGCAATGATATGTGTGATGGTGTTATATGATGCGATGACAGAGAGTTTATTATGGCTACGAGCATTATGATGGTATGATGATGAATATGATTTTGTAATGGGGATTAATGTTTGTGATTCTAGGTACATATAGGTGAATCATTGAGGAGATTCCAAATTTGCTATGCAATTTTTTTGATAAAGCACGAAACAACATGCACTAAGATATAAGGATCATGGCGATGTGTTTCATGTGTAAGAGGACTAATGCAAAAAGCAAACAAAACACAACAAATCACAAAGGGAACGAGGTGAAAAACACAATAAAAACACAAATTCCCAGTGACTATGTCTTTGAGATGTAGCATGGTATAATGGATATCATGTTCCCTTTTTGAGCTAAGACAATAATGTAAGAATTTTACTTAAAATTGCCCAAAAAATAACTTTATGTTATATTCATAAAAAGACAACTTATGGTTGGTATGATTTTTCCACAGTCCAATTAGAATTTTGTAAGCTTTTGGTTTAAATTGTGTATGTTTTTTACTCAATATTTTAGATCACACCCAATGATCCATCTTCAAGAAGAGGAGAACGTGAGATTGGAGTGCAAAAGAAGCCTTAAAAGGAGAGGGAGGATAGATGGGAAGAGGAAAGAATTAAAAAGAATTTAGAAAGGAAAGAATAAAAGAGATAAGAATAATATATATATATATATATATATTGATCTGTAATAAGTTGTGGACATAGGGGGTCCACTCCCATATAGAAAATAGTAAAAATGAGAATTGCATCAACCCAATGAAAGGGGTGCAAAAGGTCTCCGCTGGAGACAATCAAAACAAAAGAAACTCCTACATCTAAACAAATTCACACAATCCAAAAGCTCATGTTGCCACATTTTTCTCCAACTGTGGGGAGCTCAAAGTCATCTGATGTGGAGGAATATGTTTTTTCCTCTTTACTACTATCCACCCTTGATGTTTTGAATGACCATTCTCTTTTCCATCTCCAACCGATCCATTTGAGGATGTCGGTGCAACATGAAGTGAGAGTGCATTTGTCGTTCCTAGGTTTTGAGACCCCAAATATGAAGTGGGAGAGTTCAAATGTTGTTTTGTTGTTGGTTCAAAAATGTCAGGAAGTGAAGAACGTTGAAAACTTTTTGCACTTTCCAAGCTGCTTGAGTCACATGGTTGTAGTGATTTTTGAATTACCTTTGTCTCATAAGAAGTCGTATTGTCCTCCTTCCCATTTTGCTTCCTGGAGTCTGACTTCGTAGGATAAGTATTCTGTTTGGGAGAGTTCACAACAGAATAATGTCTAGTATTAATATTTCTAATGTTAATTTAGTGGAGTTTAGGTTTTGTAATTGTTCTAGAATGCTTATCTCTAGAACTAGTTTTATTCCTTTCTAGTTTCATTTTGTAATTCGTTTGGAAGGCTTGTTGCTAGATTTAGCATATCTGACTTCCAAATTTTGTAATAGTTGCAATTTTGAGTCGTGTGGCTTGTTGCTAACAAGCATTTTATTATATTATTCTACCCCTTTCATTGTATGCTCTCACTTTGCTCACATTGAGATCTTGGTGATCAAAAGGTGTGAAGGTTTTAAGTTTGTTCATTGCGAAAGTGAAAAATTAGAATTTTTTAGTTTGGGGCATTACAATGGACCATGGTGGTCTTGATGAAGTACGTTGGAGGATGACGTGACACTAAAATTATCAACTATAAGAAAAAGATTGACAAGATAAAGGGGACGTATGGCAATGTTGCTACTCGACATGGAAAGGAACCAAGGTGTTGAATAGCCACGATAATGATGGTGATAACTGATAGATCCATGCCAAGATGTTCTCCCAAGGTCTAGGGAAGGGGTTAGGCAAGGTGTGAGGTTTTTAGGTGGAGTGGGTTGAACGAGTCTTGGAATCATTTTGCTTCTCGAGAGGATCATGTTGTACTAGTGTCTACTTCTTTGTGCTAGAAGGTACCAATGGGGGATAGGCTATGCATGCTTCGTAAAGCATAGATCAATTTATTGCTCCCAATCCTTAGTTAAAATAATATGGGGAGGGTGAAGATGGAGGGAGTTGGGTGGATGAAATGATATGAATGGTGCCCCTAGGTGTGAGGAGTGCTTATATATAACAAGTATCAGGTTATTCACACATCCCCCCATATTACATCATTCTCCAAATGGGATTGGTGGATTAACAATACCTGATGACCATGTTCAGTAGTTCATAAAATAACTATCACATCTACTTGTGACAAGCAATAGTGGAACTTGCCTAACTAGGCTTTTTCAGTTGGATTTAACTTATTGGACTTTATCCAATGATAGGGACAAACACATCTATCCATGGAACTAGGGATAGGGACTAATGCTTATATTTGAGGTCATACAGGTTTGGATAGTGACAAATACATCTATTCAACGTTGAAGTTATGAATAGGGACACACACATTTGTTAACAATAATTATGATTGGGGACAAACACATCCAATCATAATTACCAACTTTCATGATTCGGGACAAACACTTCCAATTACCATCAGTCAAAAAATGTGATTGGGGACATACGCAATCCAAAAGCTATCACTCAGTAAATTTGATTGGAGACATACACATCCAATCACAACATAACAAATTTGAGGACTAACTCATTGTTGTGTATGTAGACATCATTATAGATCACTGCCACCTTGATCACAAATGATATGAGATGGTTACGACTGCTACTTGGAAACTGATCTTGGCTTTAGTCATTTTGGCTCAAGTAGTTTTGTCACTACAACAATTTTGCAACCTCCTTGCTAGTGATTGATGAGAGGTCATTCAATGTCTTCCAACCTTTTATGCCTCCATCCTCTAGTTTGAACTCAGTCTAGGAAGTGCCCTATTTGTTGGCAACCTTCAGCAAATTTATCTTTGAGACTTGATTTTAGACTGCCCCCCAATTAAGATGGACCTCATGTACAAGTGATAGTGTGTCCAGTTACAATTTAGGCAATTTTTATTTTTTATAATACTTTTACACTTTTGCATTTTGACATGACAATTAATGACTCTGAAAATTAACCCTATTCTAAACAAAATAATACAACTTGACTTTTAGACTATGACAAAATATTTCCTTATAAACTAATAATACATTTTAAGATACTAAACTAACAATAAATTTTATAAGATCAAACAACTAATATACCCAACAACAATACCAAGAATTGTGAATGCTTGAGAGATCGAGGTCACCCATATGTTCTTTCCTTGCAGAAGAACATTGATATCTTAGTCATCGCACATACACTTAATGCTTCAAATTGTATGCTAGTTTGCACAGGAACTTGACCCCTAAATGGTGTGATCAGGCATTTTTATGATGGCAATAAGAAGAGAAAAAAAATGACTAAAAGAGAGTTCTAAGTGGTAGGAGATGCAAAATGTCAAGACTAACTCCCAATACTCTAGCACTGGAGACTGAAACAACCATCTAACCATTGTAACTCACTCTTGGATCAAAGATGCTATTGCAATCCCCACTGTGATGGCTACACTTTACGTATCACCAAAGATCTTTGTGACTAAGATGGATTAAAAATTTGTTTTGCCTTGCCCGACTGTAAAGGCAGAGACCTAGTAGAAAGAAAGCAGGTTCGCTGTTTGTGGTTCTAAACACCGATGCCTTGCCAGCTGTTGGTTGTTATTTAAGAACCAAGCTGATCTTCAAAGAAGCCTATGAAATTGCCATTTCCAATTCTCAGCAACCTGAAGGGATTGGCCAACGAACAAGTGAAAGCAACAAAATGCTTTCCTCCTACACTTTGGGCTCTGCAAAACCCGGAAGGGTGATCCCACAATGTATCTATGGATTCATGCACTTAATATTTGAATACATTGTAACTAATAGATACATTCTCACAACTTAAGCTCAATAGATGAAATCTTTCAAGAATTTGGTAGATTCTTTACACATCTGACATCTAGAGTAGAGAATGATTAATTCACACATGAAGCATCTAACAATTACAATTCAATGGAAAGTTCAATTATGAATTTATATTGCTGCTGAATGATCAAGAAACTACATCACTAACACAAAACCCAAACTAGTGCCTTAACCTAGGAAATGGAGTCAATTTCAACACAAATATAATTGGATAACAGTTCAATACATAGCATCATAAAGCCCATGCAACACTGGATTACAACATTATACCTTAGTATCCCAAACCAAAACTTCTTGTCAAATCTTGATACTCAAATTACATGAACCTATAGCTTCACCTAAGCAATTTAATTAATTCTTTGAATTAAAACAAAGATGAAAACCATACATCATTGGAACACAAATGAAGATCAACAAAACAACCCTTGATCATTTTATTAATAACTCATGTAGTGAATACACCAGGAGAGAAATGGCCTTGAACTTGCACCATTTTCTGTATTCAAATGCTAGTACTGTTACCAAAATTACAATTGCATATCAACAAACTCAAAAACCTAAGACAAGACTCAAGACTATTCTCAGTATTTTCTATTACAAAATTACTCTCTAATCAATCAACAACCTGTACATTTGGCTGTGAATTCCTTCTTATAGAAATGAAGGAGCAAACAAGCTTTGGGCGAGAATGCACACATGTCATAATCTCATTTGACTGATACAAAATATATTCCCCAATGTAGTTACATTTACAACTCAAAGGAGGGAAAATATCACGTGGGTCAAACACCATTTGCATTTGTCGATGAAGATTTTTCCCGCCTTCCAGAAGGCACCATTTAGTCGTTGCAGCACTTCATCCACATGCTCCCAAAATTCTTTCCATGTACACCAAGCCTTAAAGAAGAAAAGCATAAAATGAAGAAAAAAGGAAGAAAACAAAGTACCTCCATGTCTGCAATCCTTGTCATTAGTTTCAAACCAAAGATAATACAATATTTTTACATTGTTGTATCTAAGGCCTAATCTATATTAGTTCCAGGCCATTTATTGTATTCTCCTTATCGTAATTCCCATTGTTGCAGACCTACAACCAAAATTGCATTTACCACCCCACCTCAACAACCTATTCATCCAGGACATCAAGATATTTGTCTTTTCAAAGCTGAAACTCCTCCTCAGAAGGCCAATTGAATTCAATAACCTTGTCAGCTTTTGCCCTGTGTGGTGCATACTTGGTCACTACCTGGTTGGCTTCCTTGTTAAAATCCTCAAGCGCAATCCCTGCTTGGGTAAGCATGTCTATACTACTCCTCATCATTCGCATGTCAGCCCCTTCACAAATCAGGGTTGCTTGAGTTGCAATTACCTCATTTGCTTGATCTTTCCCATCCTGCAGGGATTTGATCTCACCATTTTCATTTAAGATGTCAGGGAGAAGACCAAAATTCAACTCATCAATCCTCCTAACCAGCTCTCTTATTCTTGCCTCCAATGGCTCAATTTTTCCTTGGAATTCTTGGGTTCCACTTACAAGCTTAAGGGTAGGCTGAATGTTGTTTGGCTTATTGGCATCATGCTTAGATCCAATAGCCATGAGCCTAAGATCCTAGTATCTAGGAGTCCATCTCTCCGTTAGTGGGATACCCATTTCCTTATCCCTATCAAAATTTCTTACAACATCAAACATGGAGGAGTAATTAGCATGGATGCTGATCAATCTCTTATCAATTCCTTTATTTAGATGCTCCAACACTACTGTCACAATCTTTAGATTGCTGGCAAGAATCAATCCATCATGTTGTTTGCATTTTTCTTCATAGCTCTTCAATTTCTCAAGCAAGTCTTCCCTGCTAACCTCCTCAGTCTAATGTGTACTTGAAGTACTTGGTCCTTCAACTGATATTGGTACATTTCCTAGATTGTATGGCACAATTGCCAATGAAGCTTCTGGGGAGGGAACAGAGGCAGATGGCACATGCTCTTGAGGTGAAGAAGGAGAAGTAGAGTTTGTTTGCATGGGCACATTGGTTTGCATATTTTGCATCTTTTCCTTCAATAGTGCCATTTCTGTTTGCAATTCTAAAATCTTTTGTTGACCTTTGCTGTATTCAACTAGCAGGTCATTGTACATTTTTCTAAACTTCTCTTTTTCTACAGATACAGACTCTATCGTTGTGTTTGTAAATTGGGCAACATTCACAGACACAGTTGCTGCTTCAATTGTAGGGGTGTCTGACACCCTCTTGATAATCAGTCCTCCTCTGTAATCTGCAGATGGTTCTACAACTGGAGGTTTCTTTGTGTTCGGGGTTAGGGCCCAAATTGCCAGTGTATCCCATTGCTCACTAAAAGCAAACCCCTGCAAAGCAATTGTTGCTTCCTCTTTTGTGGAGTACAGTGGCCTGTCACATCTCCTCACTGTGTTGAAACTTGAAACCAATGGAAGAGGCAAGAACTCACTTTGGCAGCAAGAGGAGACCACTATCTCTTATCAATTCTCTACCTTCCTTTGCTGTGATGTTTTGAAAACTTCATTTCTTGTCTAACTTGAGCCTCAATAACCTTATCAGGGAATTGGGGATTTAGGCTTCTCTTCTTAGCAATATTATTAACATATTCATCCCTTTTTGCTCTCCATGCAAATTCCATGAAAGGGGATGTCTTGAAAAATGAATCATCGTCCATAAATTTGTTACATGCCTCTTCCCTCACATCATCGGTATTATTCATACTAGTGAGGTCCACCTTGCTCAGTCTGAGGCCCATTTCTTGTGGCACTATCTCCCTAGGGGGAGAAGGCATACCTTGTTGCATTTCTTCCTCAGTAACAAGAATCTCATCCTTAGAGTCCTCAGGATAATCCGCCAAATTGCTTGATTCTATCTTTTGTTTCTTTGGAGGTGGCTGTCTTGGTGGTGATGATTCCCTTGGTGGTGAATCTAATTCAATGATTTCAGGAGTGATAGACCTTGGGGGAGACAATGGTGGTATTTCATGTGCGGGCGAAGGCATTCTTGACCCCTCTTGTTGAGAAGAGGTGGTTATTGTTTGCTTTTCCTTTACCTTATCCTTCCTCCTTGTAAATACTAGTATTCTTTTAGGGGGTTGGTAGGTAGGTCTTTCTTCCATCACAGGGGCCTTGCCCTTGTCTTGTTCCTCCCCTACCACAGCTTTCCCCTTATCTTGGACCAACCTTTCCTCCTTCAAACTCCCAACTACTTGCTCAAAATTATTTAACACATTCAATCTCTGAATTTCATCATTGATATCCCCGAGAGCTAAAAATTGTGGATCATTTGCCTGCATTTCCTTCTCCAACTTGTTGAATGCAATCCGCTTCATTTTTCTATCATCTTGTTTTTGAAAATAAAAAATATTCCTGATTACGTCCTCAGGGAAGTAGAAGTTATGGATGAACCTAGAGCTTCAGATTCTGGCCTTTAACCTTGCCATGAAACCTTCCGGATTATGGTTCCTTGCTTTGACTCTCTTCATCTCAAATGTCTTGAGTACATCTGCAATTTTTCTCCATCCTCTCTCTTTCATAACAAAGTCAGAAAAGATGGTGTATACAGGGAAATGGGTTCCCTTCCTCTGATTTTGTAGGTGATTGTCCTCTACATCTCGCAACTGCCACATCACTTTAAGGAAACCAACTCTTTGTGGCACATCTCTCAGAAGTATATGTGGTGCTACACTTGTGCCATAAACTCTAAGAATTGTATTGTTTGGGTAGGGAATTACATGTCCCCAATTGTGCTCAATGTTCAAATCAGGCCTCCTGTCTTTAGGCCTCAAGAAATTATGTAATGCTTCAAGGATTCGTGGCATATTCATAATTAGGGCCCTCCTTAGTTTGGAAGCAAAAAATTTTCAAACACCACAAAACTGAACTTGTGATCATTTCTATCAAGGAGCCTAGTCCAACATTGGACAGGCAGATCTCACCCTCTGTCCTAACCAATGTCATATCCTTGCCAAAGAATCCAGCTCCTTTGTAGAGAAACATATGCATGAACAAAGAGTACCACCAAAATCTTACCTCATCCTTGCCATTCTTCAATGCAACCAAGCCCTCATGAATCCTTTCAGCCATGTATGATGCAAAGTCATAAAGGGTGTTACATGTAAGATGTTGAATATGGGCAGCCATGTACATTTTAGCCATAGGCATGCCAGGTCAAACCCTAAGATTTGGCATAAGGAATAAATGTCCTTTGGAAATATGTCACAAAGTAATTTATAGGGAAAGGCTCCTTATCAAATGGGCCTAAGATGATTTTCCCTCGTCTCTTCACAGATGCAAAAAAGTGTTGCTGTACTGAGACCTTGAAAGTATGCCTTCCTTGCTCATATTCAACTCTCAATTCCTTCTCATCAATCTTGACCATGTCTTCACTCCATTCAATTAGTCTGAAGACTTCAGCTATTTCCTCCCTGGTGACCTTAGCCATCTCAATGCCATCATATGTTCTTACAACCCTAGAGATTGGGTCGTAATTAGTTGCCATTGCTCTCAGAAGGTTAACATCCATGTATACATTCAGCACAACCAATTTATCCATGTCTAATCTCCAAGGGTTACCAATGGGTATACCACAATTTATGTTGCCACACCAGTAGTTGAATTGTGCCCATCCAGTATATGGTAATGTGGCGTCCTTGATATTACATTGTTTGTTAATGAGACCATCTACAATTTGAGTGCCTTGGAACAACTGACCCTTGGGCTTATCAGATGTTGAGGGTTTTAATTGGTCAACAATGTCTTGGGAAAGGGGTCTTTTCTTCTCCTATGATTTTGAAGTTTGGGCTCATGGAGGCACCATAGTAATAGGGTTTCTTACCAACTAGGGTTCCTCTTAGCAGAGGAAACTAGAAGCTTGCGACTAGGGCACGGGTTTGACGCAAAGAAACAGTATGATTTAACAAACTTATCGTTCAAATTGAACGTCAAACCTTAAAAGAAATGCAAGCAAACTATTAACTCTAGTGACAGAAGGAGAGAATGAGCACTTTCCACAAATTTGTAAGCAATTGAAATACAAGGTAACGATTTTACTTACTGTTTTGTAGACGCTTTGAAAACCCTAATTTCTAGACGTCAAACGAGCTTGAAATGAGCAGCAAGAAATCCTTGGTTGCATAGAATGTTTTAATGAATTGCAATTATGCTTTAAAACAAGTTTTTGTGGAGTTAAAGAAGACCAATTTGGTAGTTCGACGTCTTATCCGCCATTACTGTTCGCTCGCGCTAACCAGAACGGTTGACTTAGCCTCAATCTTGAACTTCAAATTCCAGCCATTGATTTTGCAGTGAGATAGCTCGATGAACGGCCCAAATCAAGTGAAACAAGTTTGAAAACTTGACCGTAGATGACTATTTCCGCTAACGAATCAGATTGGACTGTGTGGGCTCATTTCTATGTCATTCTCCGGGCTCCACCATCTCCATAAGCTTCGAAGATTTCCATGCGTCAGCGCTCCGCCCGCCCTCTGGGTTTAACTCGTGCACATCTTATGGCAACGGGGTGGCGGGGAGCGGCTCAGATCAAATCTGGTGCTTCTAACTTACATGCTCTTTACCTTTCAAGCCATCCGTCTTCGTGCATATCATTCAAATCTGATGAACGGCTATGATTATAACATCTCATTCCTCATTTAACCATGTGCTCAAATAAAACCCTTTAGTAGCTCGGCTATTAACATCCCTTAACATTATGTCGAAATATTTGTAGAAATATTTCATGTTTTATTATAGTTCCCTTTGACGGCTTAGATTGTGCCACGTGGCGCCTCCCTGCTTCCCTGTTGAGCGATGAGAAGTGTTTGTGGGTTCCCTGTGGGCTGGTGGGGAACGGTCAGGATTAACCCACAACGTTTTATCACAACCGTCAATTTACAAAGATTTGATGCTCGCTGCCTTCAAAGGATGATGGGTCCCCCCTTGGAAGAGAACACATGTCATCTGCCTGCTAGCTCGCTGGTATTTTTAAATGAATATTAAAATACAGCGGGGGAGCGGGGAACAGTTAGGATGTTCAAACGATCCAATTGCTTCTATTAAAAGCTCCAATCTGCACGTGCAAAATGTTAGTAACTTAAAAAGGGGGACTCAGCTAGGTTGACGGGTAATGGGGGACATAAATTTAGGGTCAAGACTATTGACAATCGATAAAATATTAAACTTTTTAAAACTTTGACACATAATATTTCCCAACAAAGAAATGACCAACAAGACTAGGCAAAGGGGCTGGTAAACTGGATGAGCTCAATGACATAAGTCCAAACTAATGCGACTGGGAACCGGCGATAACAAGTCAACTTGAAAATATAAGAAATAGAGTAAAGGCTAGGTTTCTTTGAATAAATGGAAGATAAACCCTAAACCATAGACCTAAAACCCTAAGCAACAAACCAGAACAAGATCAATGAGGCATCCAAACACAGTTTCAAAGCAATGGAACATAAATTTTTTTGAGGTTTCCATTACCAGCCTCTCTATATATGGGGTGGAGGTTTAGGAGATATCGAGTAGCAGAGTGTAGCTACTCTTATCTTGTACACCACCAAACCTTAAGGACCATCAATAGCAGGCTGAGTAGGTGTCATAAACAGTTCCCTTTGAGCTACCAACTGTGCCTTCTTGAAAAGAATGTGATCGGTCAGTTGGATCTTGTGGCAGAAAATAATCAAAGATTTTCTAAGTCAATAACAGTCACAGATCCATGGCTCCACAATTTTCTACATCACAATCAATAAATAATTTGTGATTTTATCAAACCAGATCAGCAATAATGGTCGTCAAGATTTGCAGAAAAAAACCACAATTTTCAGAAACTATCATACAATTTTTGGATGAATGTAAGTCGTGATTTGTGAACAAACTCTGGTTTGACTTCCTTCTATCAGACAGGTGTTATTTTCACAACAAAATAGCACGTTCTCTCCTCATTCCAAACCATTGAAGTTTTGTTTGAAAGAAATATAATTTCTGATGAAAACTTTGGCTTGAGCAACACAAGCCCACACTTCCGATGCTCAGCTCTGATACCATGTTAGAGATTTGGGCAGAAATTATAGAAGGTAAATATATAATTTTTAACACATAATAACACTTTGCTTCTATTTCTTATTTAATTCAATACATTTACATATTTATTGGACTTGTATATCCTATATTATAGGAAACCTCCAATAACAACTCCCTAATTATACGAGTTGTTTTAACAACTCAAACAAACACTCATAATACAAACATATAATTATTATAGTGACACACTAACAACCTATGGGAATGATGTGATATTCCCAGCATACGATACTCTGATATTAAAATTTAGATATCGAACCGTCAATAGCTATTTTTCAACAGGATTTGAAAGGTCTTTAACTTGAATGTGAAATGATTCACATAGAAATCTGAAAAGCCATGGAAGTATGATTTTTTTATTTCATTGATGGATACAACTAGGTTACACTGATATCGACATTTCTACCCTTAAGCTGATTGTAACATGTTGGGCAAGTGTACACCTATACCAGGAGTCTCCTTCGGCCAAAAGCTGGCATAATTAGGGGGGGATCCAGTTTGAAAATTGTGAAATTTCTACAGTCATGCAGATTGTGATTTCTAGGTTCTTAGGACAGTTTTGGTTGTTAAACTTTCTGGCCAAAATAGATGTCCGTGAAAACCTTTATAGTTATTGCAGAGCATGACCTGAACTTTACAATGTGATAAAACTAAAAAGTAAAACTCTGGTCAACTTTAAAGGAATGATGCCTATGCTAAGGTTGTCCTAGTTTTTCAGTATTTTGTCAGAAATTTGTCTCAAATTGCCACCTGGATCGTTATATCATTTATCTGTGTAATGACTAGTCTAAGTGATATGATTTGTGCTTATCCTGACTCCAATGTTTTCTGTATTTTTCTTAAATTTTAGATATTTCCTTTATGATTTGTTAGAGATCTCTCACTGTAGATATGGTAACTTGCTGTAAGAAATAACAATTTGTTCAGAAGTATAATTGAAACATTAATGTGTGCTTGTTCATTGAACATATATAATAAGTTGTTTTTCATTTTTCATATTTTGCTAATGTAGGTTGATATTTTATTGACAATTATTTTTTCTGTGACAGTTCATGGCAGAAATGCCGCCGCCTCTATCACTACTAGATCCAAAGGATCCTCTTAGAAGGCTCAAGGATCCTCTTAAAAGGCTCCACTCTGCTCCTTTTTGAAGTGGATTTGTAGAAAAGCATGCGTACTTATATAATATTTCAGTCCTTCATGACTCAGTTCCATTAGTGCACCTGTAATATTTTTGTAGCTCAATTCAAACTGATAAGTTATGTGGCCTTGAGTAACTGATGATGAGATCGGTGACTTTAGGAGGGGCCTAGCATTTTCTATATTGAAGATTCTTGTGGAGCATTATACATATCATAGTATAACTGAACCAGACAAAGCTACAGGTTTTGAGGTTTCAACATGGGAAGGGAGCCTCCGATTTCGATGCTAAGCAAGAGGAAGCTTGCAAGGCTTTGCATGTCACCCTGTAAATTTATCTCCATGCCTATTGTGGTCCACGATGACCCACATGTGGAAAATTAGTGTGTTGCTTCTGGAAATTTTGTGGCCACAAATCAATCACAGTTAGTTTCTGTTTATTAAAAACAAAATATTGTTTGTAAGTACCTACCTATCAGGATTGCATACTTTGTAGGCAGGTCGAATGATTTACCTTATCTTTTGCTATGAAAGCTGGGTTTTCTGGTTGAAAAATTGGAAGTTGGTTGTCAAGTGATTACAGATGGAAGTATCTTGCCTGTCTGTTTTTCGGAAGCTGTGGGCATTTTCATAATCACATCTTGTTTACTCGTTATGTAATCTGAATTCCAAATTTTTTTCTTGCTCAATTTGAGTAATCGCTCAGTTGTAATTATTATCCTGTATATTACTAGTATAGTTGGAAGAACTGAGGAATTATTTTGGAGAAAGTACAAAGGCTTGTTCAATGTGCCAAATTCACAAATCAAGAAAACCAGGAGATTTCTCAAATTGATTGAGCTTTTGTTTTAATTGATTGCAATGGAAGTATGATATGCCTTGGTAAATCGCCAACTGTGTGTTTCTGAGGAATTTATCTTGCTTTTGAAAATTGAACTTACTTTTCATCTAGTCCTGTCTTTCTACAGAAGGTGATTATCTTGAGTGGAGACAAAGGAACCGTAGGAGAAAAGTAAAGCTAAGATAAAGCAATTATAAGAAATAACCACATTTAGTTATCTAACTAGATATTTGTCAGCCGATCCATTATAGAAATTCATCCGCTTCTAGAACAATTTTATTGCAATATCGTGCTTCCATATTTACTTTCATTTTACATTTGATTTTGTTTAATTGCTGAGGAAGTTTTTGATTGTCCATACGTGAAGCCCATATATTTTTCTTTACCCCAGAGAAAGATAATTGACGATATATTTGTTAACAGTGATGGTGCAGAGCACTATGCCTAACCAAATAAGATCAATGAAAGATTAATAATTTTCAGATGTGGACATCAAGGAGAGAGCATCACAAGCTAGATTTTGAAAACTGTAATCGGCTAATACAAGAGACGAAGTTTAATACAAGCACCAAAAAGCATGGGTGATTATCATGGGTATTATTGACACTGAATAGATTTGCTGACAAGGAATACGCTCAAGCTAGTTTCAAGCATTTTGTAATGAGCATATTGTGTAAACAATGTTACAATTGGATCTTGGTGACATTTCTGGCATGTGCATGCACTTGATAAGGAATGAATCTTAGAAAAGGTGCTTGACTTCTTAGAAAAGGTGCTTGTTGAATGAGAAGCTTTCTTGCAACAGATGCTAGAACTATGACACAGTGCTGGTTGCAGAAGCTTTGTTGAGCTGGTTTTGTGCTGAAATAATTATACAGTTTCTTGTAATCAACAGTGAAGTTGACTTCTATGTAAAGCTTGTCACAACTTGTGTTGAATGTGATAGCCTTTGGAGTTAGAAATTATCACATAACCTAAAATACTGTACTAATTAGGTAAAACAATATGTTGACAACGCAACTAACAACTAGTTGGGTGAATATTGAATTTTTTCCTATAGCGTGTAAGTAATGCATAACTATTTCACGAGTGTTCAAAATGCAGCTTTCTTGTGTTCTTTTTACAAGAGAACTTGCTTCTTTTCACTCAAGAATTTGCTACCTCCTATCTTGTTGCATTTAGATGAAAAACTTGTGTAGCTACGAGGGTGATAGGTAGCTAGTAGCTTATTGCTAACACGTCATTTACCAACTTCCAATTTTTTGTGTATAATTACGAGGGTAATATGAAGTATCTTATTCCCAATATGTCATTAAGACCTATCAACAAATACTTGGGTAAACCAAAAAAATTACTTGTTAAAGGGAAGTAGAGAAAAATGCTTTGCAATTTAGGGTTAGTATGAGGGTTGCATAGGGGCATATATTATAGGTATTGCGGGGCATGAGGTTCAAGGTGGAACTCTAGCACTAGCACATTTAACTTTGCATTCACCTAGCATATAAGAGAGATACTAGGGGAGAGGAGCCAATTGTCATGCGGGGTCCAATAGTCGTACACTCAATTGTGATTATAATACCCAGTAGTTGTTTATATAATGTCCAATAGTTGTGATTTAACTACCCATAATTAAACAAAATGTATTCCTAACTAATCATGTAATGCCACATGAGTGCTCAACTACTAGTGATGTGAATGCACGAGTATTGGTCTCACTTATTTTTGGGGCCTTTTTGGACACCTTGACAAAAAACATGCTGATGTGGCCCTGAAACCTTAGTTATAAACAGGGGACTTGCCAAGTAAGCTGCTGTAAAAAATTGCGAGTGATTTGAAATTTCCACATAAGATAATTAGAAGCGTGAAGTTAGGGTGCACGACTATTGGCCCCTCTCCCCGAGTGATTTTTATGAATGCCATGGATAGAGGATCTTTTTCAACCTCATCATCATATAGGAGGGGTTTGTTGATAAATTTGCAAACTTGGGGTGCACTTCAAGAGACAAGGCTTTGGACTTCTAGCTTCTAGATGAAATCGTTGATGTAATTTTTCATTGCAAACAATGTACGATTGCTTTATTCTTCCTTCACGGTGAGCTCTTAGAATAGGGCTTTTGCAAATGGGTTGAGATTAACTAGGAAAATTGGGGCTGCGTTTTATAGTCTATGAGGGGAGTATGGAAATGCCATATCTCTTGCATGTTAAACTCTCTCAAAGCATGCTCAAGCTTCTCTCCAATATGCAACATAGATTATATGTACGCAATTCACTCCCTTTAAGTGTGAAGCTTCAAGGTCCACATTGAGGGAGCTTCCTAGTCTTGTTGCTTGATGTAAATTGAAGACATGCTCATGAATATGGATTTTAAACTCTTAGTAAAAAATGCTGCCTAGTTGGGTCATGATATTTGTGTAAATGTAATTTTGACAAGCTCTCAATTTTGAAGGTGCAACAAAGGGCATGCATTGAGCTTGATTAGATCCATCCCTTGCCAAATACTATCAAACTAATGGCCTTGGTTATGAAATTCATCAACCCTTGGTGTATCTTAACATACCTAACACTCTTTTACTATTGCAAGGAAGGACATCTCATCAAAGATTGTTTGGTTCAAAAATCAAAATCCTCTCCCCACCCTTCAATTTATGCCACCCAAACCCCCTCCTTCCATCCCCTCACCCTCTTTCTAATTGTTGTTTGTGTAGGTAGCAACTTTCTCCTCATTTTCTTTCATCTTCACCTTCCTTTCTTCTCCTCACTTTGATTATTCCATCCTTGCCCCTCCTTTAGTGACTTGTCCTCAATATTAATTGAAGAATGATAAGAAAATAGATCAATGTTGACTTCACTTAGTTCATAGGCCCCTCTCAATAACTCAATATCTCATAAGCATGGAACAAAAAGGGATCAACTCCATTAGATTAATAAATGTCATAACACATTCTCATATGTGTAGTGCATGATCCAGGTATAACCACAATATATATAATATACAAAAATACAACTCTCGCTTTATGCCATGAAGTCAAATACATATACAATTTGGAAGTACAAATACAATCAATCATATAAGAATAATGTGAGGAATATATAATACAGTCTCTAATTGCCACCGACTCTCACAATCATCCGCAAGTCAAGAGACAAGAACATGGCTCAAGGGCTTTTCCGCCCAACCAAGAAGCTTCCGCTTCCCCAAAATTCTTCTTAACATGAAGAATACCTGACCTTGTACAAAGTACCTAGCAACATGGAAATAAAAAGCAGGAGGGAATCCTGGTGCAAGTCTAATGTATATACATGTATTTCTAACATGAACATGCAATGTTCCACAAATAGGATATGGCAGAGATATATAGACATGCAATGTCCCACAAACAGGATATGGCAGAGAAATATATAAATAATTTTGCTAGGTAAATTCTATCTATTTCAATGAACACTTTGCTTTGGCCAAAGCACTAAAAGTGTCATGTAGATATTGAAAAGAGGGTCGACTTCTCTATTAGCCCATATTTAGCACCCTATCCCAGAAGGTAAACCCAAAACACATAGAGAAGACAATAACATCTAGAATGATCACAACAATAATAATTACATTTCTTTTCATGCAATGATTATATGGACATCTTTCATTAATTCTATCTTTCATGCGTAAGGTCAATAAAATACATAATGATATGCAATTCAATTTTTATAAGCAACTAGTCATAGACATGCAACTGATTTTAAATGCAAAAATTAAAATACATGCGTTACTAATTTTCATGTCCATGCAATATTTAATGTAAGTGTAATACTATTTTTATTTGTATGCAATAAAACTAATTTAACTGTCTTGGTGATTATATCATTAGTTTATAATCATATGAAACATTTTAGTACCATCATATTTACATGGTTAAATGTGCATATATATACAACTTATACCAATTATCCATGGTGTCAGAATATCTGCAATTAATCCTATTAGTTATGCTATTAGTTATGGTTGTCTAATCAGATGTCTCAAGATAGAACTAAGGACCAAACAGTAAGTCAATAATTTTATATCCTATTTCACTCAACTCAAGGTCATGTTCCCTTATTTTGAATATCAGAACAACAATATTTGTCAAAATTTTGTTTACTACATTCTTACTAACTAGAAAGAAATCATCTAAAGCAATAACAAAATAAAAATCCAAAGTATGAACCTATCCTTTGATGGAATATCCAAAATATCATAAGCAACTTCATTAAAGCCAAGGCAAGCAACACAGTAAAAAAAATAGACAGCCAGAGCTTGTTCTATCTTAGTTCATTCAATAAGGAAAAGCAATTTGAATAAACTCTTTATAAAATCAATACATATTTTATAAGCACTCAAGAAAATTCATGTTAATTAAACACAACATAAAATTGAAAGAGAAAATTTTCAATCAATATGGGGGAAGGTTGAAAGACTGTGCGTGAATTGTATAAGGTAATGAGCACAAACAAGGACCTTTAACAATCACAATTGCAACAAATCCTGAGCAATGATTTTTGTTAAATGCTCCCTGGAGACTTATGCAACTAGAAGAACTAACTCTTATTGCAGCAATAATTAAGTTGATTTAGACTTATGATTCCTCGAAGCATGCTAGTTATTGTTCAACTTTTCCTTACAAGTACGTGCACCTTGGTTGTTTAATTCATTAGTTTGCTTATGCATTCTATGACAACAGATCTGATCAATTTATCTCGCAGCTGAGCTACACAGGTTCAAAATGCCTTCATAGTAATAGTAATAATTCTTTAAATCATCAAGATGCACTTGATTAGCATAAGTTATATGTAAATTAACTTACCTAGTGTCCATCAATATCAAACTAAAAGAGCTGAAGCCCATGTTTCTGAGTTAAGGCATGATGTTTTCCTAAGCCCAAAAGGAAACTTTTAAGGAAGACTAAAAGTTGTGCGCTAAAGCTCATTGATAAACTGTGACAGTTGTGAATGAGTCCAACTGTAAAAAGAAAACTTTTAAATGTTCCTCCTCTACATCATCATCTCTCGACTCTTCATCGCTGCTTTAAAGGGATAAAATTAGGCGTCCTTTTTATATTATTGCAACGGTCAACATCTTCATCACTTAGCGAAATTTAATGATGAGAGTGCCTTTTTTGGCGTAGTGTCGACAGGTTCTCCCTTTTCGTGCCCTACCAGGTTTGGGATGAGGGCTTCTCAATCTATACCGGGTTCTGCGCTGGGTGGGGATGATGGTTTTCCTCGCATATCTTAGTCTTATAAAGCGGCTCTGAGTTTGGATGCCCCGAACGAGAGGCAAGAATGGAAGCAGCCTGGTACTGCAATACCGAGGGCCTCTTCACAAGATCCCGATCCTTCCCGCCCTTGCACATCTTTGAAACCCCCATTCTTCATCAACAATTTGGATAAGGCCCTCAAAATATGTATGGACAGTATCGCTTACGATAGGGAGGAGTATCTAAAAGAGCATGCTTTGATATGCGTATTCATGAGAGTTTGGCCGAAGTTGTGCGACCTCCATGCCTGGAGTAGTGAAAATTGGAAAGCGTACACAGAGGATGAAATCAACATTTATCCTTGCGGAAAAGGTTTCTTTATTTTGGAATTTAAATCTCTAGAAGATAAGAAATTAATCCTCAACACTAGTCCTTGGTTTTGCTAGGGAGATTTTTTATGCATTAAGCCTTGACTTCCCTCTTTTGATCCTCGAACTAAGACATTTTCCTCAGCATTCCTTTGGGTAAGACTGCCCTATCTTCCTCTGCAATTTTGGGAAATTAAGTGCTTGATTGCAATTGCAAATGGATTAGGTAAATATCACAACATTTTAAAAGAAACTATAAATTATGAAAACTCTACATGCGCCCGTTTATTTGTTGAATTCAATTTATCTAAAGGCCTACCGGCTGAAATCATATTGAAAGTTAGAAATAGACATTGGAGGCAACCGTTAGATTATGAAAAGATTGCATTTAGATGCAAAAAGTGCTTCTCAGCAACACATGGAACCACACAATGCAACAAGAAGCAAGCTAATGGGCAAGGTGAAATCAGATATCAACCTTCTTGGTGGAATGGGGCTGAATCTAGCCACTATGTAATTGCTCCCATGGCGAAGGATGCTCCGCCCTCTCCAAAACCTTTACAAAAATTGTCTCCTACGCAGGGCTCTCCTTCCAATATACAATCTCCTAAGCCTTCAATGATTTCAACGAACATGATCTCTGAAGAAGTGACAAAGCAAGAAAAATGCATTGAGCAGAATTTCTCCTATATGCCAGAACATGAATTGACAGAAGTAAAAAGGAAGAAATCTCCTCCCTCAAGGGCCAAACACCCGATGACGTTAAGATCAACAAAATCCAGAGTGAAAAATTAAGCATTGTATTTGAGGAATGTAATCTTTTTTCAAAGTAATAGAAAGAGTGCTATCCTCTCTCATAGCAGTTTGCCAAAAAAAAAGAAAAAAAGTGTGATCAAATTTAAAAACTAATTTTATATTTTATTAATAATTTTTTTATACACTTATTTATTTAATATTAAAATAATCATGCAACTTTAATTATAAATTTTCTCACTAATATATATATATATATATATATCAATTTCTTTAATAACAAGCTATCTATATAATTACCTAATAATTAGATTATTTATATATTTTTGATAACAAGTTGAAAGTGATTTTTATTAACAATAATAATCATGCAAATAATCTAAAACTTATTTTATTATATTTTTGTTTTCTTTTTGCTAAATAGTTGTTTAAATATATATAAAGTCTTTTATTTCTTCAATTAATCATTTTAATTTTCAAAAGAAAAATACTATATAACATAAAATTATTTTCCCAAACATAATAACCATAAAACATAATTATTATGCATAAAACAATAACTAATCATTTAACACAATGCAATTATTTAATGCATAAGGATGAGACTACATGAGTGTGTGAATGCCTTGGGTTTCCATTCTACCATTCATTTATCAAGCGACTAGGATACTCCTACCTCAACCATGTTCTCACCTTCATCAATTTCCTATTTATATTCTTGTACGCAGTCACACTCAGTTGCACATCAATATGTTAGCCCTTAAAAACCAAATTCAAAGCATATACTAGAATTAAACTCATAATCTCAACATGAGAATTATTACCATTCACTTCAATTCCAAATTCAATTTTAATTTCAATTCCAAGCATTCAAAATAACATCTAATTTAAAACACGTTTATCCATATTCATAAGATGTTCATCCAACATTCACAACTAGTTCACTCTACTTATCAATTTAGTTTAGGCAAGAACACGAGATGTGACACCTCTTCCTCTCATAGTGGTGTTCCCAAACTCACATGTCCCCTTTTTAAACATCTCCCCCTTACCTCTGCTTGCCACTTCCCTCCCCTTGTTATTTCTCTCATTCACCTCCTCCAAGGCTTGAAACTTCAAAAGATGGTCAACTTGTTTCTCTTTCCAACTCCTACTAGCTCTAACCATGGACATTGAACTCTTTATGCTTTCTTCTCAATGAATTGCATCACCCTTTCATTGAATGTGTGTGATGTAAGGGGCATGTGTTTGTGCCTTCTAAATTGTTGTAATTTTTGTATCAAACATTTATATAAGATAACATGATGCTTTATATTGCTACTTAGATACTCATGTTGTATATTTGGATATGTATACATGTATGTTATTATTTTATGGATAAATTTTCATATGATAAATGATATGTTATTTGAGTTAATTATGTGGTTTTGCTTATTACTTTATTGAATGATTAAATTATATTTAATTGTATTGTTTGTATTATTATGATATGTTGTAATTGAAATGATATTATTAAAATATAGATTTATAATTTTGGTTGATTTTACCATGTTTCAATTGCTTTTACATATTGAGTGCAAGCATGTAATATTTGATGATCCTGTATGTATAGATAAAATCCCAATGTTGGTTTATCAGAAGCAATTACATGGTCCATTTGATTTTGTAAGCCATCATTCTCATTTAGACGAAGTGACATGTCTCATGTGAAACTTGTGACACCAATATCCGAATTGACCATGATTTTGGATCCCTTGTGTTAAGATTTGTAAATATGTTTCTCTTGGTGATTTTAATTAGCTTTGTTTATGCATTTTGTATGGTGTACAAATGATTAAATGAATTTCGTTAAATGGTGTTATACTTTTGTATTATTTAGAAAGACAATAATTTTATTAGGTATGTTAAAGGTAATTTTGGGAATTACTACAATTTGGAAGTACAAATACAATCAATCATATAAGAATAATGTGAAGAATATACAATACAGTCTCCAACCGCCATTGACAGTCACAATCATCTGCAAGTTAAGAGACGAGAACATAGATCAAGGGCTTTTTCGCCCAATCATGAAGTTTACGCTTCCCCAAAATTCTTCCTAACACGAAGAATACTCGACTCTGCACGAAGTACCTAACAACTTGGAAATAAAATGCAGGAGGGAATCTTGGTGCAAGTCTGATGTATATACATGCATTTCTAACATGAACATGCAATGTCCCACTGTAGACATGCAAAATTAACATTATGCATTCGATCGGATTAAGTCAAATTAGGTTTCACATTAGGTCCATTCATCACTTTCATCCATTCATTAAATAATATCATTTCCTAAGGTCATTTATCAAATAAACATTATCATCAGCCTTTTAATAAATCAAATGCCATCCCTTTAATTAAATAGGTCAAACATTTATTTAAATCAAATCCTAAATCATATTCCATCATTTTCTGATTTAAATAAATCAAATATCAAAGTCTTAAAAGTCAAAATCATCTAAACACCATTAAGCTAACCTAATCATCATTAATTTAATCTAACCGTGATTAAATGCTAATCTCATCCCACTTGCATTCTCTAGATATCTCCACTTGCACAAATAAATCAACTTTATTGATTTATTTAAAAACCCTCATTTTCCTTCAACATGACAAGTCCAACATGGCATTTATTGCTGTTTTTCTTGTCCCCCTCTCAAAATTTATTGCAAAATTTGAATTCAAATTTTCCCTCTCATGGGCACTCTTCCCAAATCTTGCACAACCATTGACCACTCACCACTTGACAAGTGTCTTCTTCTCATTGGAGGATCTTTAGTCCCACATTCACCATCTTGGCCAATCTCTCATCAAGAAAATCTATAAAAGAAGGCCTTCATTCTCATTCATGGATCCACAACTTTTATGCAAGGTTACTCTCTTGATTTGAGAACTCATCTTGCTCATCATCTCCATTTGCATTTCATCATTTTAGCTATTGATCAAGGGTTGGGAAAGGGTCACTAGCACATGTGACACCAATCAACTATGGAATAGGTAACTTGTTGAGTGTTTTCATTATGCTTGTGGTTTTCTTTTATCTTTTATTGCATTTTGGAGCATTTGCAAGGTATTTCATAGGGTCATGCTTGAGGAATTTGTGATTTACTAACCTTGTATGAAGCTTAGTCTTTTGCAGATTTCAAAAGTATGCACCACATTTGGCGCTAGAAGGAGGGCATCAACTAATGCATTTCATTTCTATTTCATGTTACTTCATTTTGTGTTCTATAGTATGAAATAGGAATGCTATTAGCAATCCTACTTTGCGTTCAGCTAAGGCTTATTTTAGCATGCAACTAATGCATTTCATTTCTATTTCATGTTACTTCATTTTGATTGATGTCTACTAATTTATGCTATTCCTAAATTTGAGCATGCTAGGATATTCTCTTCTATTTAAAGCAACGCTGCTTGCCTTAATATTTGATCTGTATTGTCCTTGAATACACTGTTTTATGGACTTGAATGAATGTCCCAGTGTGTGATGCCTTGTTCGTAGCCTTAAAAGTCTTTACTCTGTGTTCTCTATTTTCATCCTGTGTTTTCAACTGGAAAAGATCTCAACACGACATCAGTTTGATGAAGTTTTGGTGCGCAGGAAGGAAAGCAAATAAAGGTTTTAAATGCAGGCCCCATTCTGTCAGACAGTTCGCATACCTTGTCTCTTTTCTTTGAGGTAGATTATCAATAGTTCACGTGCCTTGTCCATGCTACCGCATTTCCTGTCAAATAGTTCGCATGCCTTGTCTATGCTGCCACATTTTTCCATAAAGCAGTTCGCATGCCTTGTGTAGGCCTCCAATGGATTTTACTTTCTCGAAGGACATGGAAAAGGTTGGGGAATTTGTCTTTACACCTACCAACTATTAGCAATCTGTCAGTCTATTTTGCATGCCTTAATCTTTTTATGCAGCTCCTGCCATCATTGCGTTCTAAGTAAGGGTTGAGGAATTCGGCTTTTACACCCACTGCCTGCATTTTTCTGAAAGTTTCTAACACCTATTGAATAAATCCATTTTGTACATATCCTGCAGTCGCACCTGGTTATTGTGAGCCATTTTCTGAAATAGTTCACGTGCCTTTTTTACTGTTGCTCGCATGTTTACTAGGCTATAGCCGCTGCCTTTGCAAAACTCCACACAACCATTTCTTATTCATACGCAGCTAAATGCTAGCCTTCCATAAGCATAAATTGTGGGAAATACAAAATCCACGTAGACAATAAGGGAGCAGCTGCATGCAAATTTGCCTTCCTCATTTAATATCCAAATGTTTGTCTGTGGCTTCTAAAACACCGCTATCGGTCCTCTTGAAAATGCGCATACTTTGGTTGTCCTGTTTCTAGTGCATGCTTTAGGCATACTATATTTTGCACAGAATGCAAGTCTTAGCAGGAGACCAAAGATTGTAAATGTCGATGCTCTGTTTGCAGAAAATTCTGCTCTTGGAAAGATTGCAAAGGAAGCAGTGGAGTTGGCAGTGGAGGACGTGAATGCAAGTTTCAGTGTGCTTAATGGAACTCAGCTTGTGATGACCTTCAGGGATTCAAATTGCTCTACGCATCAAGAGGCGCCAAAAGTATGTTATTTGAAAGTGGCGTTTACAGTTTCCAATGAAAGAGCAACAAATCAGAGATCAAGTAAATGAATATCCAATAGCGACTACTGGTATTTTTCGGTTTATGGTCCATTCACATTTACTTGTGACAGTGACAGGAACCAACAATTTACCTTTATCAGGGGGAATGCGTGAACATTGTGTTGTTAACATTCATTATAGGTCTCTTTGGGTGGGTGTTATAATGATTTAGTTACAGTATCTGATTTCATACGATCTGACATTTCTTTTGTTCCCACTTTCGAAATTGACTTTTTAAGCATTTAAACCTTAAATTACTCTTTGAATTATCTCAATCTGCAATTTGCAATAAAGGCAAATTATCATTTGCATTGGATTGGTAACCATTTAGCTCCTTTGTTAAAATCACGAGTAACTTCATCAAATCATTGGAATTCTTGATTGCATTGGTTTTTGTCTTGATGCTCGCATTTTGATTAAGTAGTTTAAATGCGGAGACAACTAATTTTTTTTTTTTTGGCCTCTACAAGTGTGAGTCAGTCAACATAAAATCTTTGCTATATGGTACTACTACAGTATTATTGTCAAAGAAATTTCTGTAAATTAGAAAGGTGTTGACATCTATTTATTTGTGGTGATTATAGGTACAACGAACAACAAAGGTACAAAGCTGGAAATCAACAAAGATACAAAATCTAGCAAAGGAAAACGAAAGGAGGAGAATTTTTTTGAAAACTCAAAGTGTTTTTAAACGCTTTAAGTGTTTGATCAACACTAATTCACGAAATTGTTTATCTTTTCATTTTAGAACACTAATTTTCATTTGGGTCTAAAAAGAACAATTTGATTTTTCATTGCAAAGGGCTTAAAATGAAGCTTAGGACAAACTCACTAGATTTTGTTTGAGGTTAAGAATTGAACAATCAAAACTCACACTTCATTTTGGTGCTTAAAATGAACTCACAATTGCTTTGAAGGCTATAAAATGAACAAGTGCTTGAATTGTGTGATTTTGTCTTTTGAGTGCGTATCCTCTCCCCTTGCGCTTCGTGCGATCTAGGGTGCAAGAGAAGCACTCAAAATACATTTTATTGCTTTGAAACACTTCGATTTGGGTTTAAAATTGAACATCTTGTGCGAGTGTGAGTAGGGGCATTTTCAAGTACATTCTTTCTGTGCCATCAAAGTCGATTGTGTCTTTGCTTGCTTTTGTTTATCTTAGAGGGCCGGGGAAAAAGTACTCACCAAGGGAACGACTCAACCGTAACACTCTAAAGCCAAGAGTATTTCCAGTTGGGATATAAATGTGGGTATTGGTTAAACGCCATTATCACGCGGTTGGCTCGACAAGATGGATCGAAGGGGACTCTTGCCATATGGGTCAATCTTCATGAACGGAAAGTCCTTACTAGAACCCATGTGCTAGAATTTGCCAAAATCCTTAATCTATTTGTTGGTGCAAGAACGGTCATTTTGAAGCCACCCACACTTTTACGGTCTTTAGTAGAAATGGAAACATGCCATGGGAGTTTCATGGGTGTTGATGCTTGGCTGCCCCATATAAGTGAGTGCCGTGGAGGGGAGCCAGTGGGGTCAAGCATCTAACCATTCGCTAAAGATAGGCATAGCTGGACTTGTCCAAGTGGGGATTCAACAAATATTGTCTTACACATCCATAGGGCTTGTAATTGTTCTTCGTTTGAAAACACAGTGTTGTATTCAAAAACATTTTGCAAACAAACATTCAACATGATTCTCAAAATTTCAAACCCTCTTGAAGACAAATATCATTGACTCAATCCATATGCTATTGCTTTCCCTTGGGATTCACATCCTTAGAGGTTCCTAAGCATTGGATTATACCTCAATTTGTCTTCTTGAGTAAACAATAGGAAAACCCTTGCCTTAAGTTCATTGAATTTCCACATAAAATATCTTGTGGGGTTTAAAGAAATTAAGACATTGGACATCTTAGTTTGAAACTTTAATCAAAGAGAGTGTTTTTGGTAAAATAAAGCCATTAAGCAAAGCTAAGCAAAATGAACTTTCATGTGTGTTGAAGACTCCAAATCCCAAAAGCACAAATCATTGATTGGAAATCCAAAATGTTCAAATCATTTCTTGGTTACAAAGGTCTTTAGGAAGCATATGCATGCTCTTCAATACCTAGGTCTAGGAAAACACAAAGTGTCTTTTTAGGTTCACCTAGGGATCAAAACAAATCAAACCTCTTTCATCCATCTTTCAAAACATCAAATCCATCTCACAAATCATCTTTTGAAAAATCTTGAAATCATCTTTGATACTAGGCTTTGTGGCAAAAAAATCAAAATCATCCAAAAACATTGTGACCAAGTCCTTGAAAACATTTATCAAAACACCTTTGGCTAGGCATGTGTAGATGCATCCTTTTGCATATACTTAGTCAAAGTTATCAAAAATCATCTTGTCTAGCTTAGTGTATGTAGATGAATCCTTCTCCATATACTTAGTGAAACAATCATTTTGTTTGGGTAGGTGTGGGTAGATGCATCCTTCTCCTCACACATATCCAAATCATCATCCTTTGAACACAACTATCCTTTAGATCATTATCAAACATCTTAGGGTTTTTCAAAAATCAAAATCAAAATCCAAATCAAGATCAAGGACAAAATCTCAAAATCCAAAAATCAAACCAATCAAAATCCAAAGTCCTAGCATTTCATTCAAGATTTATCAAAAGCCAAAAACATCCATAACATCCATCTTTAAACATCACCATCATATCATCATCACATTTGATCCTAAAAAGCATCCTAAAACTTTCACTTTGGGACATAAAATAGAGATTAATCCAAGGAATCAAAAGATTCATCTCCCATATTCTCAAAGATTGATCCTTGTTTTATGGTTCAAACGAGATCTCAATACAAGAAGAGTATGGAAGCCCACAAAGAAACTCCCGCTTCAAGTGACCCTAGCCAAACAAACGCAGAAATGAATCTCGCAAAATCAAGCAATCCATTGATCCCCTCATCATCACAAAACCCACAAAAATAAAATCAAGGGGAGGACCCTACCTTTGGAATGTCTCACGAAGAAATAGCTGAAATGCTCCAAAATCTGGATAATCATCGAATCATCAACATCATGATGAGACTCAACCCTTCGTTATACATGCTTGAATTGGCAAAACAAGGGGCCAAGTTGCCTTCGGATTTTGATGTGAGTACCATAGTGGAGACATCATTTCCATCAATCTCATCCACCCCTATCACACCCATCATCGCATCCAACATGATTCCAAATCCGCCACCACTACCACCAAAACCAAACTTAGCGAGACAATATGACATTGCACTAAAGGCTCACCAAGCCTACCAAAAGGCTATCCGACAATATCTAGCCACACAACAAGCAAGAAAAACTCAACAAGCCTCTCAAGTTTCCCAAGCCTCTCGACCCAACAAACAACTGTTGAGAACAAAGATCAAGATCACTCCATCATTGAACACCTTGAAGTTGTGTCTACTCCATCCAATGATCAAATGAACATATGTCAAGAGTCACTTCTCAATCATGATCAAAATCCACCAACAATACCCAACAATGATCCAAGTCAACAAATGTCAACATCATTTGACCCTATGGTTGAAGACCTTAGAAATCTCTCTACCACAATTGTTGAAAACAATGTTCAAGATCTATCCATCAATAAAGATATTTTTGCTTCATCCAATGAGGCATCGACCAGTGATCATGTTGAAAATGTATCTACATCACCTAATGAGGTAGAGGAAATATCTCAAGAATTTATTCTAAAGTATGATCAATGTCTTTCACCAAAGTATAGCAATGGTCCTTTCCAAGACATATTGACATCCTTCGACCTCATGATTACCGATATTGAAGGAATCTTCAACTCGACACCTGATCCAAGTCCACTCAAAGATCATGAAGATATTAAGCCACTTCCCATGCATAATGAAGATATCCAAGATCCATTTGTAAGCAGTCCATCCTTTGAAACTGACCCATGTCAAGAACTTGATCCAAAGCATGTCGAAAGCAACTCTGAAATCATTCAAGATCAAGAATTTGTATCTTCAAGATACTACAATCATCTAATGGACACTCTCCTATCTATGCAAGATGATCATATCCATACTCCTCCATCTACCCATGAGATGCTTTCTATGGATAGACACGTAGATGATCTTCATCTAGAACAAGATTGTGTTACACAAAAAGAGCAGATTATCAATTCCTACGGTCAAAAAGAGTTGTCCAAAACAGTATCGGATATATCCCAAATTCAGATTGAGGACATCATGAATAAAGATATCCATCATTATCCGCTCAACAAAACAAGCCAAATAGAACATCCAGAGTTAGCGGAGCAGCAAATTGAAAGAACGTCAACTACGGTGGTCATCTATCAGAGCACTTATTGAACAAGAGCTCTTGGAACAGGAGAAATCAAAGCATGAAGGTACCACTTCCACCATACTAGGGGAAACTTCATCTCAAGCAAATGTCAACATAGGGAGCACAAAGAATCCTTGTGATGAAACCATTGCCAATACTACAACCAGTCACGTCACGAATCTTCATCCACCCATCACCCCATCCATGAATTGGGACCAACATCAAAAGAAAGATCTGAATCAAAGCACAAAAAATGTTATCAAAGCAAAAGAAGCTAAGAAGCATGATAGAAAAATCAAATACACATGGATACCAAAAAATACAAAGAAAGATCATCCCTATCAAACTCCATCAGTCAAAAAAACTATGGGGCAAACTAAAAGAGGGAAAGGTATCCATCAAAGATGTTCGCAAAATCAAAAGAAGGATTTTCAAGCGACGTACAAAGTGTATCGAGCAGTTGGTCCTAATTCCACGCACACTTCCGTATCCACCCATCATTGCTCATCTTCCCAAGTTTGGAGAGTCAAAGGTTCCAAACTATCAACCAATCCATCTCTTATTCCTAAACACACTCCATCCATGCCTCCACACATAATATCCAATTCTTACATTGACCGTGTATTGGTAACAACCCTTCATCATAAGGATTCAGAAGGCAATCTATCGCGATGTGCGCACCAAGACAGAGTTAACTCCAGTATCGACAAAGCAGATTAGGAATCTCAAAAGTTATATTCAAGTGCACATATCTTAGCGAAACAACTTCTTCAGGCAAGATATCGGTGGCACATTTTGACAAAGGAACCTACATCAGCAACACCTTGTGGTTCAACATGAGCTTTAAATGTTTCACAAAAAAATACAAAAAAATCAAAAAGTATGAAAATCCAAAAAAATCAGAAAAAAGGATTGAAAACAGTAAAGAGAAAAAATGTCCTCTAGTGAAAACCGCATGGGCGGCACTTTGGGCAAGACCATGATGAAAACCTGGCAAACAAGCGTCATGTGTGGAATCGAGCATCTATGTACGCCACTTCAGGTGAAAGCATCTCATCCCATCCATAATAAATCGAGCATTCCATCCATCTTATCCATAATAAATCCATCCATCCATGAACCATTTATCCAATCCAGTAGCATCTATCTGCATCCGTCATCTTAGTTATCTTGATCTTGATGAGATTTTGGAGCACACTTTATGCTTGCTTATGGTAAACATCTTGACATGGGTCATTTTCATTGATCCTATCCTATCCTATGTTATCTGAGCCATGAAGCATTATCCAAATGAGCATTCGTTATCCGAACACCTTATCTTATCGCAAGATAATCCATGTCCCTCCATCCATACACCTATTCGAGCATCCACCCATGACACTCCATACATTGTTAGACATTGGGGGCAGATATGTACATCTTGCTTCGAGAATAAATCTTGATCTACATCCTCTAACTTATGCGGCGATCTGAACATTGGAAAATGTGAAATCAAATTGATCAAAGCATTCGTGATCCGAATCACTAGCCCATGGCATTTTTTGACGAAAAAACGTTCCTTATCAAGCTTCATCTTTCATCAAACATCAAACCAAACAATCGATATCAGTCGTATCTAAGTTGCCCGTCAAACATCACATCAAATCATCCAAACATCTTTTGTTCCAAACCAAGCTTCAACAATCATGATCAATCAAATCCAATCAAGAAATCATTAGGATATCCTTGTGTTACTTAACACTATCCTTGCATTGTTGTGCATCCTCAACAATGTTATCATCATCAGTCTTGATCAAATCATCATCAATCCATCATCATCTTGGGGATATCATTCCCAATCATTGTGTTTCTTAACACTATCCTTGCATTGTTGTGCATCCTCAACAATGTTATCCTCGTCAATCCTGATCAATCCAATCCTTGCATTGTTGTGTATCCTCAACAATGTTATCATCATCATCAATCCATCGACTCGATTATTCAAACTTAGCTTGGTTTTTAGCAAAATACCAAATAGAGTACTGATATCATCATTCATATCCATATCCAAATCGTTAAAATCACGCGAAAATCCAAAAACATCAAAACATCAGAAAATAAGAAAAACGTCAAAAACATTCAAAAAAAAATAAAATCCAAAAACATTCATAAAAATCAGAAAACATCAAAAACATTGAAATCTGAACTACGTCGTCTCTGAGCTTAAACGTAGGCAAGGCTAATCTTTGATCAGCCCCCGAGACATCAAAATCCAAAAACATTCGAAAAACATCAAAATCCAAAAACATTCGAAAAACATCAAAATCCAAAAACATTCAAAAAACATCAAAATCCAAAAACATTTGAAAAACATCAAAAAATAACCCAAAAACAGCCTCAAAACATTTCAAAATGTCAAAACATCCAAATATTTGAAAAATCCATTTGTCTCATTTCGCTTTCACTCGAAATAATCAATCATCCATAATAAACTGATCATCACCTTCATCCTTTGGCAAAATAAACAAAAACAATCATAATAGTCAGCAAAAGCAAGCTTCAATCGTAAAATCAAAATCGAAACAACAAATCTTTAAAACAAAAGCAAAGTCTTGATCATTTTCAAACATGTCAATCGACCTTATATCAATAGCCTATCAATCAATTTATCAAACCATCCTCATCCTATACAATGCATGTCCTAGGATATATCGTTCCGACAATGGGCATCATTTTGGATATCACTTGGATTCTTATCCTATCAAAACAAATCCCTTTGGCTGAAGGTATGAAGAACATTGTGTACTTGTTGGTGATTTATCTTGATCTTTGATTTATCGCTCATTCCAAGGACCTCTCGATGATATCCCAAGGATTTAGAGAGATAGGAATGGGGCAACGATCATTATCTTTTGTCTGTTGTGCTTGTTGGACGCTCTTGTAAATAACTTGGCGAATACTTGCTTTGTTAGGTATGCCCTAGCAAGGTTTCCATATGTCAAGTGTGAACAAGAATATTCCTATCTGCTTGTTGAGTCAAAGTCCATCACACTAGGTACAACGCCATCCTGGTTCTTGATACCTTGATGCATCGTACCTATGTGTGTTATCAAACATAAAGTAAGTGACCCTTTGAAAATCCCAATCCTTGATAAGAAAATCATCATCATTTATCATCATCTATCATCATTCATCATCATCATCATCTCTAATAAAATCTCATCAGATCATGGACTTGTTGGATCCTCTTGTCATCATCTCACTTGCACATTAACATCACATCATGAATAGTCCATCATGCATTCATCCATCTTGCATCCATCATGCATCCATCCTGCATCTACAAACCATCAGTATACCACATATCATTCATATCATACATAATAGGAAACATCGATCATTTCACATGCATTGCATAATCATTGTCATAATATAGATCTGTTAGTCTAAACATCTGCATAAATCATACATTTACATAATCACAACATATCACATCATCCATCTCATCCATCATCACATCATATCATCATTTAAGTTGTTTAGGATAATATAGATTTGTTATTCTAAGCATCTTGAAATCATCTCATTTGCATCGTCGTCCATAACCACCCATTTTGAACCTCTTTATCGTGAGATCGACCCTCAAATAGAATCTTTTTTCTCAATCTCTCGAGGGGGCAATGTACCGGCGTACTTTTCGCTGGGGCATCCAAAAAATATATATTTTTTAATTTTGATCACGACAAGTTTATTCTTTGAACCAACGCAACAAGTACATTGCTTCAAAGAGGGGCAAAATGTAGACATGCAAAATTAACATTATGCATTCGATCGGATTCAGTCAAATTAGGTCTCACATTAGGTCCATTCATCACTTTCATCCATTCATTAAATAATCTCATTTCCTAAGGTCATTTATCAAATAAACATTATCATCAGCCTTTTAATAAATCAAACATCATCCCTTTAATTAAATAGGTTAAACATTTATTTAAATCTAATCCTAAATCATATTCCATCATTTTCTGATTTAAATAAATCAAATATCAAAGTCTTAAAAGTCAAAATCATCTAAACACCATTAAGCTAACCTAATCATCATTAATTTAATCTAACCGTGATTAAATGCTAATCTCATCCCACTTGCATTCTCTAGATATCTCCACTTGCACAAATAAATCAATTTTATTGATTTATTTAAAAACCCTCATTTTCCCTCAACATGACAAGTCCAACATGGCATTTATTGCTATTTTTCTTGTCCCCTCTCAAAATTTATTGCAAAATTTGAATTCAAATTTTCCCTCTCATGGGCACTCTTCCCAAATCTTGCACAACCATTGACCACTCACCACTTGACAAGTGTCTTCTTCTCATTGGAGGATCTTTAGTCCCACATTCACCATCTTGGCCAATCTCTCATCAAGAAAATCTATAAAAGAAGGCCTTCATTCTCATTCATGGATCCACAACTTTTATGCAAGGTTACTCTCTTAATTTGAGAACTCATCTTGCTCATCATCTCCTTTTGCATTTCATCATTTTAGCTATTGATCAAGGGTTGGGAAAGGGTCACTAGCACATGTGACACCAATCAATTATGGAATAGGTAACTTGTTGAGTGTTTTCATTATGCTTGTGGTTTTCTTTTATCTTTTATTGCATTTTGGAGCATTTGCAAGGTATTTCATAGGGTCATGCTTGAGGAATTTGTGATTTACTAACCTTGTATGAAGCTTAGTCTTTTGCAGATTTCAAAAGTATGCACCACACCCACAAACAAGATATGTCAAAGAAATATATAAATATTTTTTCTAGGTAAATTCCATCTATTCCAATGAACACTTTGCTTTGGACAAAGCACTAAAAGTATCATGTAGATCTTGAAAGGAGGATCGAATACTCTTTTAACCCATATTTAGCACCCTATCCTAGAAGGTAAACCCAAAACACATAGAGAGGACAATAACATGCAGAATGATCACAAAAATAATAATTACTCTTTTCCTTTCATACAATGATTATATGAACATCTTTCATTAATTCTATCTTTCATGCGCAAGGTTAGTAAAATACATGATGACATGCAATTCACTTTTTATAAGCAGTTAGTCATAGACATGCAATTGGTTTTAAATGCAAATATTAAAATACATGTATGTTACTAAATTTCATGTCCATGCAATATTTAATGTAAGTGTAATACTATTTTAATTTGTATGCAATAAAACTAATTTAAATGTCTTGTCGATTATATCATTAGTTTATAATTATATGACACATTTTTAGTACCATCATATTTATATGGTTAAATGTGTGTGTGTGTGTGTGTATATATAGATTATACCAATTATCCATGTGGTGTTAGAATGTATGCAATTAATCCTATTAGTTATGGTTGTCTAATCAGATGTCTCAAGATAGAACTAAGGACCAAACAGTAAGTCAATAATTTTATATCCTATTTCAATCAACAACTCAAGGTCATGTTCCTTTATTTTGAATATCAGACCAACAATATCTGTCATAAATTTGTTTACTACATTGTTACTAACTAGAAAGAAATCATCTGAAGCAATAACAAAATAAAATTCCAAATTATGAACCTATCCTTTTTTGATGGAATATCCAAAATATCATAAACAACTTCATTAAAGCCAAGGCAAGCATCACAGTAAAAAAATAGACAACTAGAGCTTGGTCTATCTTAGTTCATTCAATAATGAAAAGCAATTTAAATAAACTCTTTATAAAATCAATACACATGTTATAGGCATTGAAGAAAATTCATGCTAATTAAACACAACATAAAATTGAAAGAGAACAATTGTCATTCAATACCGAGGAAGATTGAAATACTATGCATGAATTTGTAATGTCCTTAGCAAATTTGGATGTAAATTTTTTGTTTTTAGCGCTTGGACATTTCGTCAAACACTTTTATTGCAAACTTGTTCTTGGCTGGTAAGTCATTTCAGTTTTGCTTCTCTTTGATATGATGATGGAGTGCATATAAAATCATTCAACTAAACATTTCCTATTGAATCCTAATACAACTAGAGAGGAATGCAAGTATTTTTATGATACTCTAGTGCATATAGATGTCTGAAAATGTATAGCATAAGTAGCTACAACATAAAGGTATTTTGACAAACAATTGTCATATCAACTCCAACTCTTATTATAATTGAGAGTGTAAATGCATTCACTTAAATAAGTAGTGATATTCAAGGGACCTTTTTACAAACATTTAGCTTGAAATCCAACTTCGATTGTACAAGACAAGCAAAGACCATAATGCCTCAGCTCTATTAAGCCTTTTAGCCTAGATTACATGAAACTATGCAATCACATAATTCTGTTCAAGATAGCAGTATGCTAATAATGAGTTGCAAATTACAATTTTAGTGTAAATAGAACCTAGTTGGACGCAGTGATGAAGAAGTGACAGTAAATCAGTATGCATCCAACTTCTTTCAACATCAAACTCCTTGCACCCTGCTGGCAGCGGCTATGATGATTAGTGAAGTGCGACTCCTTGACAAATCCAAAATTTGTCTTTAATTTGCAGCGACTAAAGCTTCACATAAATTTGAACTTAAATAAATTTGATTTCCAGTTGGTGATGTCAGCTTCTCTATAGATATAATATCACCTCCCTTACAGATATATTCGCTATTTGACAAAATTGCACGTCCTTTTGACTTTCCAACAATAGCCTTAGATGATTTTGTTTGTTTCTGTATTCCAGACGCCTCAATGAAAAATAGAATCAATTTCCTCAACTCAACAAACCAATTTGTCTTTATTCGAACTTGTCTTATCTGCAAGATTTGCTAACCTTTGGTTTACGATTTCAAGCTATTGCCTAGGCAGGTCCCAATTTTCTTATTAAGCATCACTTTTCTTGTTTAATCATCCTTTTTAATACTTGTTTTGTCCTGATCCAAGCACCTCAAAAAGTGATTCTTGTCTTTATCTGAAAGTGACGCCTTTAAGCTCTGAATAAATTTCATTCTTAATTCCTCCAAATGATATACTCGATGTGATGTACTCTAAGCGCTTGAGGAAAGCTTATTCTCTTCCTTGTGTTGCGACCAAAACTCCCTTTAAATGTAATACAATTTTCTTAGATGAGAATCAATAGGCCCAATAACAAAAAATCGATGCAACCAATAAAATATTATTTATTCAAAACAACAAACAAAACCTTATTCTCAAACTGAAAATGACTTGCAGAATCTGCAAAAATCAAATCTCTATACTTTCCAAATTTGGCCAAAGGCCATTAAATTTGGAAAACTAAAAATGTATTCAATAATTACTCCAATCAAATCACAACAATACATCAGCTGCTATAAGTTCCAAACTCTCAACCAGTAGTATGCAATAATACCTCAGTTATTGCATAATTAGTAAACCTCAAAAAATGCAATTATAAACCAAGAATTGCATCAACTCAATATTCCAAAAGTGCAATAATACAACTACTGCACTCATTCAACTAAGGCAATAATACAACAACTATTGCACTTGTCAAATCTTTCCAGTGAAGCACTTGTAGAAACCCTGGATGGATTCCTCAACAACTCCAGCTAGGGTTGATCTTTCACAACCGAACTTGGTACTCTAGAGTCTTCAAACCCTCGAGCAATGCAAGCTGCCTCAACTTATACCACACATGTATGAGAAATAGAAATAATACAAGACATGATCAAAATAGCTTGCAATCAACTCCTTATAAAGATTTCTCATTCACCTCCAAGAAGCTTCTAGAATAAAATATTATTTTATTCACTTAAGTGACTTTATGATTTATTATTTTATTTAGCCACTTTATTAAATTAATTAAATATAAAGTCATCCTTAAGATATTAATTTATTGGAATAAATTTATAAATAATTATTCTAATATTTAATTGAAATAATCAATTAAGCTATCCTTTTGAAATATCATTAATTTTGGACAACTTAATCAATTAATTTAATTAAATCATGATACCTCCAATTTGGGGACATGACAGTCCTCCCTTCCCATAGATTGCTTTCCCTCAAGCAATCCACAACTACCAAACCATCTCAACTGCCACAACACCTGAAGCTTGAATGGAGAATCAACTGCACTTGTTCACCAACCACCCAGATCCCAAATGATTTTGCAACATGTGCAATCCCATAACCTCTATATGCAACTGGAACCCAAGAGTCTGTCAAAATCTGTCAACCAATAAAACCAATCATGCAAAAACATCAACCAAAAACTATCAACCATCAGGGGTACTCAAGACCCAAATTCAACGTGAGATCACTTAATCAAATCCATCAATATTCACTATTCATCTAACAAAATCTGTCAATTTTACTTGAAACTTCAAGGCTACCAACAAGCCAACTCACCAAAACAGTATTACACACCTTAATCAGATTCAAAAACATCCTAACCAACATCAAAATGACTGTTCTAACACCAAAACTTTATTAGAGAAACTGTTCCATTCATCTTTTTCTCGATTCATCAAATCAACCTTCAATACAAGTTCACCATGCAAAACATCAACAAACCATGTATCCACATCACCAGACATCCAAGACATCTTAAACATCATGTTTTTGATTGAGATAAACCACTAACATATTCACAAACCACTAGTCCATCAGACTTACCATTAATTTGCAGTCAAAACACCTTTTTTTCCACATACGGTTCATCTTGCTCATATCACCAAAATCAATAAGTCAGCCTTCTAACCTTTACCAAATCATTTAGAAAAATTTACCAACATCACCTAAACATAAAAAAATATAAACATCCACTCATTTCACTAATTTAGCAGATTTTCCATACTCTTAGCATTCAACCACAAAATTGCTTATAACATAGCAACATGCCCAAATTGGGTATACTTCACAAGCTACAGTGCATCTCCACAAACCATTTATTGTTCCAGGGACCCATTTATGCCAACAGTAACATATCACAAAAGAAAATATAGTTGTTTTGGAAAACATAGGATAATCAATACACTATCTGCTGGTAAAACACATCAATTAGGTCAAAATTCCAAAGCAACCACCCTTATATCAACTTGAAACAACCAAATAACCATGGGAAGTGTAATTAGGAAAATTTTCAAGTTAGATTGCAAATAGCATAAAACCATTAAATCCCTAATAACAATGGAGAACAATGAAAGCAAGAAACATGAGAGTATGAAACAAATTCACCTAGTCTTCAAGCCTCCATTGATTCACCTCCATTGGTCTACTCCATCTTGCTGAAAATGATATAATTGCCCTCAAATTTGAAGTGCAACTATAACCTATGACAAAGCCAAGCAAAATATTGAAGTAATGTGTATGCTCAAGCACTCAAAAAGCTCTCAAGCATACTGAAAATAACTTGTGTTGTGTCAAAATGACTTGAGAGAAGGCCTTTTAAAGAATGCCAAATTGAGAATGGACAGCCAGGATTAAAAGTTGGTGAAGCCCTAAGATCAAAGGCCAAGAATCAATGTCATAAGGAGGATTAGGGTTAGGGCAACATTAGGTCAAAGTTAGGGCAAGCCTTGAAATGAAGGGTTGGGATTTAATTGAAAGCAATTAAATCAATGGTGGAGAATAATAGGTAGTTGGAATAATAGAAATTATTTAATTTATGGAGGAATGTTGACTTATGAATTAAATAATGGTTTAATTCATAAATGGGAATGAGACAAAAGACTTGATATTTATAATTATTTTAATTATTTATTTGGTGGGATGGAAAGTGGGCTAAATAAATAAGTTTATTTGATTTAAGGATTTAAATGATAATGTTATGGAGGAAATAAGGATTGATCAGTGACACATTTAAATAAATAAACGTAATTTATTTATTTAAATAATCATGGAGGAATAAACATGATTAGATAATTGAATTATGTGAGGGAGAAGCGTGGTCATCATAAAAAATATGGTTTACAAGCTGATACCATTTTTATGTGTCTACATTTTGCCCTCTTTGACATAATGTAGTTTATCGCATCGTGTCAAAGAACAAGTTAAAAATATGTCTAAGTGTGAAAGTGAGGAGAGGAAGGATGACGAGGATGTAGTGGTATGCCCCCTCGAGAGGACAGGCGGGTTGAAAGAATGTGAGTGTGCTCTCGAAATGGATGAGAGGACTATAGGATGAAGGAATAGAAGAAATGTTAGCATGGAAATCATGAATTTGAGGCTGAAAAAAGAATACTTCAATATTTTGCCAAATAACATCATAGGCATTGCATAATCATCATTGGGCGGTAAAATGTGACAAATGGACAACAAACTCCATGATATGACATAGACCAAGGTGTGCAAGGTCGTCCACTTGCGAAAAACAAACATCCATAGACAAGGAATGTCCTAACTCATACTAAAGGCTAAGTTGCCCCAGTCTTTTTGTCAAGACACACCAAAGACAACAATAAAGGAAAATTAGGCTATGAGACATCATTGCACCCCTAAATCCTTCATGGGACATCCTTGAGGTAGCTAGTAACATGACCAAGAGACAAAACAATAAAAAGATAAAACAAAATAGACCAGCAAAATCAACAACCATTCAATATGTTTGCCAAGATTTGTGTGTCGAAGGTTGATTGCGTGACAGTTTGACAGTTTGACGATTTGATAGTCTAACAGTATTGACGTTTTGATGGTGCCTATCATCAAGAAGGACACATCCTGAAAAGGCCAATGACTATGTGACAAAGCCTGTCATCAGGAAAGACACATCCTGAAAAGGAAAATGACGTTTTGATGGGGTCCAATTCCAAGAAGGACACATCTTGAAGGGGACCACAAAGTGACTAGGTTGACATTGTGCTGGCAATTTGACTGATGTTTGGCTTGATGACTGACTAGACTATGTTGTATGTTGGTTCACGATTTGAATGTTGACATGCAAATGACTGTCTTGTTTCTGAGTGTGACTATGTCTGAGTTATTTGACCAAAATGACAAACCCTAAAAGACTGACCTAGGTGGCCTCGAGGGCTCATTGACAGATGGCCTTGCCTACGTCATGCACTCAGAGACCTCGTAGTTCGACAAGGACGGACGAAAAAATTGAAGACAAATTGACATGTGTTGACTTGACCTGACAAACCCTAAGGGACTGAACCTAGGGGGCCTTGGGGGCACATCGACTGATGGCCTTGCCTACGTAGCAAATGCGCAGAGACCACGTAGTTCGACTATTGACAAAGAAGAACACGAATGACATGACTAACTTTGACTATGTTTTTGGGATTTGAGATGTTATTTGGATGTTTTTGTGCTTTCTTCAGGACATTTTTCAATTTTTAGGTCTTTTTTCAAGACTGTTTATGATTTTTAGAATATTTTTAGGACTTTTTATGATTTTTAGGAATTTTTTCAGGACTTTTTATGATTTTTATGATTTTTTAGGACTTTTTATGATTTTTATGATTTTCAGGACCTTTTATGATTTTTATGATTTTTTTCAGGACTTTTTATGATTTTTATGATTTTCAGGACCTTTTATGATTTTTATGATTTTTTTAAGAACTTTTTATGATTTTTATGATTTTTTCGATTGTCAAGACCATGTGCGATACCCACTGCAGTCTCATGATAAAATATTTCCCCTAGTCAAGTTGATGGAAAGGACATGACCGGAATGGACGATAAGCGGTGCATAAGACTTCGATGTCAATCACTGTCAGCCATGGAAAGAAACGTCATGATGTCAGGGTGAAACGTTGTGACCAATGTCAGAAAAATGGATGTTTATTATGGACTAAGGTAGATAGAGTGAGAGTAGATGTCAAAGCAATGACTGACTACACATGGTGCCTATTTGCCAAGTTTTCACCATGGTACTTATCCAAAGCGCCTGTTTACTAGGTTTTCACTATTGGATGAATTATTTCTCTTTATTTTTGTCAATTTTTTTCATTGTTTTAATTTTTTTTTGGTTTGTGGGCCAGACTTTCTGATGCTATGTATAGAACTTGCGTAAATGTAGACTGTTGATTGGCTCTGTCAATTGTTCACCATCTGGAGTAGCCAACTGATATGTGCCAAAACCAAATGACGTGGTGATGATGTACGGACCCACCAATTGGGCTCGAACTTGCCTGGTTTTTCTCTGTTAGACTGATTCTTAGGATTCTGCATGAGAACCAAGTCACCAATGTCAAATTTTTGAGTCATCACTCTTTTGTTGTAGCTTCTGCAAAGACGATTTTGATATGCCTGTAAGTGGTTCAAGGCATTATGTCTGCATTCATCTAGCATTTCTAATTCATGCAATCGGGACTGTCGATATTCTTCATCAGTGATTAGACCTTTCATAGAGACTCGTAGGGATGGAATTTCGACCTCTATGGGCAAGATGGCTTCAACTCCAAAGACGAGGGCAAATGGAGTGGCTCCAGTGGGAGTACGGATGCTAGTGCGATATGCCCACAAAGCAGGATTGAGTTGTATGTGCTAGTCACGACCAGCATCATTGACGGTTTTCTTAAGAAGTTTGATGATCATTTTATTAGATGCCTCAGCTTGACCATTTCCCTGTGGGTAGTAAGGCATGGAGAAGTGGTGTCGAATATGGAAGCGTTCACAAAGTTCACAAACATCCTAATTTTTGAAGGGACGACCATTATCTATGATTAAGGATTGTGGAATGCCATATCGATAGATGATATAGTTGAGGATAAACTTGGAAATTTGTTTGCCAGTAATGTAAGTGAGCGGGATGGCTTCGATCCACTTAGTAAAGTACTCAGTGGCGGTAATGATGAATTTGTGGCCATTGGACGAGGTAGGATGGATCTTACCCACAAGGTCGAGTCCCCATTGTGTGAAGGGCCAAGGAGAAGTAATAGGCCGAAGTTCCTGTGCTGGTGCATGAATCAAGTCACTGTGTATCTGACATTGGCGACACATTCTGACAAATTCAAGTGCATCTTTCTCAATGGTTGGCCAGTAATACTCAAGTCTCGTTATCTTTTTGGCTAAAGTAGGACCACTTGAATGGGATCCGCATATACCCTCATGTACCTCTTGCAAGGTCATTCATGCTTCATCAGTGTCAAGACATCGAAGAAGGGAGTTATCAAAGCTACGACGGTAAAGGGTATCACTAAGGATGGTGTATCTGGCGGCTTTTCGGATAAAGGACTTTCGTTGGTTATTGGATAGGTTGGGGGGAAGGGTTTGGGACTTGAGGTAGTCATAAATGTCTTGATACCATGGAGAATTGGGACCAACAAGCTCGCAAACCATCTCTGATTCTGGTATGTCATATGCAGGAAGCAAAAGTTGTTCTACCAAAAATTCAAATTGAGGCACATTACTAGGAATGTCCAGGAGAGAGCCAATTGTGGCCATTGCATCTGCTGCCTTATTTTGTGTTCTTGGAACTTGCTCAAAAGTCACCATGTGAAAATATGTTTGAAAGCTGTCAACCATTCATTTGTAAGGCATTAATTTCTCATCCTTAGTGTCATAGTCATCATTGACTTGGTTAATGACCAATTGAGAATCACCATAGACATGAAGTGTTCTAATTTTCCATTTGATGGCCATTCTGAGTCCTGTGACAAGTGCCTCATATTCTGCCACATTATTTGTACATGGAAAAGCAATGTGGAAGGACTTAGGAATGGAGTCTCCTTGAGGGGTGATAAATAATATTCCCACCCCCGAGCCATGATTAGTATGAGATCCATCAAAATATAGCCTCCAAGGTGACTTAGGTTCGGTATGAAATATTGACTCATCTGGAAAGTCTGCTACTAGTGGATGATCACCCTGTATAGGTGCGTCTGCCAGTTGGTCTGCTATCACTTGTCCCTTTATCGCCTTTCTTTCAACATATTGAATATCATACTCACTCAAGATCATTACCCATTTGGCCAGGCGACCTGTCAATGTTGCGTGACTTAGGAGATATTTCAGGGGATCAATCTTGCCACTAAGTGTGTCTGGTGATTCAACATGTAATGTCTTAATTTTTGAGCAGCAAAGACAACTGCTAGGCAAGCACATTCGATGGTTGTGTAATTTAGCTCGTATCCAACCAGTGTCCTACTGATGTAGTATATGGCCCTTTCCTTTTCTTCATGGTCGTTCTGTGACAGTAATGCCCCCAGTGTTGAAGTTGTTGCAGAAATGTATAGAATCAAAGGTTTCCCTTCAATTGGTGGCATTAAAACAGGTGGTGACAATAGATATTCTTTTATTTGTTGGAAGGCCTCCTGACATTTATCTGTCCACACAAAAGGGATACTTTTGCGCAAAAGATATTGAAATGGGTGACACTTGTCTGCCAATTGTGCTATGAAGCGTCGAATGGATTGTAACCTGCCTTGCAATGTCCTGAGTTCACTTATCCCTTTTGGAGGAGGCATGTCTAATATGGCTTTTACCTTGGCAGGATCAACTTCAATTCCTCTACGAGAAACAATGTACCCCAAAAGTTTTCCTGATGTCACGCCAAAGACACATTTCTTTGGATTCAAGCGGACCTTGTATTCTTCTAGTCTCTTGAAAATTTTGTCTAACACCCTCAAGTGGTCTTTTCACATCAAAGATTTTTCCAAAAGGTCATCTACATAATCTTCCATGATCTTGTGCATCATGTCATGGAATATGGTTGTCATGGCTCTCTGATACGTGGCACCCACATTCTTAAGACCAAAAGGCATGACGTTCCAATAGTATGTACCCCAAGGACATGTGAATGTTGTTTTGTGTTGATCTTCAGGGGCAATACGAATCTGATTATAACCGAAAAAGCCGTCCATGAGGGACATCTCATATCCTGCCGTAAGGTCCACTATGATATCGATGTTTGGCAAGGGAAAGTCATCCTTTGGACAAGCTTTATTTAGGTCCCAAAAATCTGTGTAGATGCGGATTTGACCGTTTGGCTTTGTGACTGGTACAAGATTTGATATACATTCGGCATAGTCTATGGACCGTATGAATCCCACGTCTAACAATTTCTTAAGTTCTATTTTCACTAACAAGGCGATCTGTGGGTGCATCTTTCGCAGCTTCTGTTTCACTGGCTTGGCCTATGGAAATAATGGAAAATGGTGCAAGACAAGTTCTGGATCCAACCCAAGCATATCGGCATAAGACCATGCAAAGTTGACCTTACACTCTGAAAATAATTTGTGGAACTCAGGTTTCTCTTCCTTTGTCAAAGATGTCGCAAAGAGGACCATCTTAGGATCTTCTGTTGTAGATATGTTTACTTCCATAGTGTCCTCTATGAGCATGGCTGATTTTTCTTGAGTTACGCAGAGAAATTCCAGTCCTCCATCCTTAGGTGCCTCAAAGAGGTTGTCCCCTTCGGATATGTCCTTTATTTTTTACTTTTTTATCGTCAGAAAGTGCCTTTTGGTTTTCACCTAAAGATGTGTCATTTTTTGCTTTATTTTTATTTTTCATTTTGTGACTAGAGGATGGAGTAGTCTCCCCAAAGTAAGCAACACAATCTAGGTCAATGGAAAATCTAGCCTTGTGGTCTCCACTTGGTATACCCTCACGCAGTCCCATGAATTTTGCAATGGCCTCATCATTTTGAAATATGTCCATAATTGGTGGGCCTTGTTGATCCCAATTGATTAGTTGTGGGTAGACTAAGGAAATACCATCATCAGTATTGGTGAATGGTGGGTAGGATGCGAAAAGCATGCCGACGGATTCAGAGAGGTTAAAGATAAAATTGTCATCATCGGGCTCTATATCAGATTCTATCCAGTACTCTGCCTCACTTGATTCACACTCATCAAAAAAGTAAGGAACAAAGGGAGTGGAGTCTAGGTCAATAGTTTCATGTGGCAATTCAAATGAATCTAAATGATGGTCATTAGGTTCAGCAGGCTAGACGAGTATGTTGGGATTAGGGTCAAGGGGAGTAGAAGAGGATCTGGATTTGGTGTTGTGTGGTGTCATGTCAATTTTGAACATTTTCCAGAATCTCTCTTCAAATGTAGGCTCTCCAGGTTCAAGAAACAAGTCATCAAGGCAACAGTCACTTAGGGATCGTTGGGAGCCAAATTCCCATTCATGGGAGTCTGTTTCAGAAAGGGGATCTTCAATTGTCTCGACACAGTCTGAAGCATTTACTCTCTCGCTAGAAAGTGCATTGGTACTATGATCACCAGATTCTCTTGGTCCTAACCCTAACCCAAGATGTTTAGGTCTTCCTTTAGGTGCTAGAGGTTCTTGCCTTCCTGTCTTGTGCTTGCCGAGGCCACTAATTCCATCATAGCCTTTTGCCTTTATCATGTCATATCCTTTACCATACATTTTTACTGGCAAGGGAGTTGGATTCTCTAGTTCTCTATAAATCCAAGATAGAACGTTGTCAGTGTCCTCTTGACTCATTTCACCCCACTTTATGAATACTATTTTTGGAGGGACTCTGAAAATTTCTTTTGACTCTAACATGAAGCAAGGCTTGCCATAGACTTGGGGAGACTTGAGCATCCTCATTATGTAATAGGCTGTATTCAGCTTATACTCTCCACACCCTTGGTCCTGGATCTTAATACTTGCGTCGATGCTTAGGGTGATGGATGAAGTGGTAGATGTCATGGAGGTGGTCATGGTTGTTGAAGAAGCAAAAGTGGATGTTGTGGCAGTGGATGTTGATGTGGGAGGCTTTGCAAGTGTTGATGGGTCAAGAAATTTAGAGGATGAAGATGTCAAAACTTCACTATTGATAGGCACTTGGCGCTCCGAGATACCTCTCAAATTGGTACAATATTGAAATGGGTCAGGGTCTCCATATATGGTAATCTCAGTGCCTTCAAAGGGAAATTTCAAACACTGGTGATACGTGGAAGGGACAACTTTCAAGGCATGAATCCAAGGTCAACCAAGTAAAATATTGTATGGAAGTTCTAGATCCAGGACTTGACAAGTGGTGTCCACAAGGACTGGTCCAATACGAATTGGAAGTGAAATTATGCCCCGAGATGAACGTTCTTCATCATCATATGCCTTGATAACAATGCTCTTTGTAGTGTCTACACAAGCATCAGAAAAGCCTAGGGCCATAACCAATTTTAAGGAGCATATGTTTAGTCCTGCTCTGCCATCTACTAACACTCGTCTGACCTTATGCTTATGGATAAAAACTTCAATGTGAAGGGCTTCATTATGATTGGATTTGGACGATGAGTAGTCTTGATTTGAAAATGTTATATGGTGGGGAGCAGTAAGATATCCCACCATGGCCTCAAATTGATTGACATCAATATCTTGGGAAATAGAAGACTCTTGTAATGTTTTGTCGAGTATAGCCTTATGCGTTGGGGAAATGCATAGCAACTCAAGTATAGAAATTTGTGCAGGTGTCTTCCCAAGTTGGTCAATGAGGTTAAAATGTCCTTTAGGCTGGGACTGTTTGGTAAATGGACGAGACTGTGATTGTTGGGCAGACGGGCCAGCTATTGTTATCTTTGGTTGTCCGGGAGGAGAAGGGCCGACTATGGTGATTTTTCCCCCACGGGTAGTGACATTGCATTCAGGGGACTTTCTGATAGTAACTGTGTTGACATGTTCAATAGTTGTTCTAATGTGATTTATGATAGGTCCACTAGAATAGTCATATGCAATATGGGCATGGTTGGCTCGATTATTGTTATTGGCTTTTGACGTGGAAGGGTTACTAGAACCATGGTCCTGCAGTGGGTTCTTGTGTATGGTATGGTTTGAATTAGATGCAAATTGTGGTCTAGTTATCTCAATGGTATGATTCTCGATAAGGTCTTGTACCAAATTTTTTAATTGTTGAAAAGAGGAGGTTTTATGTCCTTTTGCTTGATGATAATCACAAAATGCGTTGTTGTCCCACCAAGATGGTTTAAACTGCCCTGGGTCATATGGTTTTGGGTCCTCAAGTGTTATGACACCATTTTGAAGGAGTTTCTTGAGGATTTCTTCAATGGGCTCACCCAAGGGGGTGTATGTGTGACTCCTGGGGAACTGTCTGGGTTGTCAGGGCTACCTTTGATTTTGGTTATTCTGATTACCTTGGTTATTCTGATTTATCTGTACAACATTGGCAGCATGGGTCTGTGTGGTCATCTGTGTATTTTGCGGTTGAGCCCCTTTAAGGGTAAGCATAGGACCCATTTCATTGACAGCCTTAGCGTCTACAACGCCATCATTGGTGACATGTTTATTCTTAACCTAGTATTTGTTCTTGTCAGTGGGTGGACTTGCATTTATGTTTTTAGGACCATATTTTAATTCTCCCTCAGCAATAAGGGCTTTCTCAAGTTGGACGCCTCATTCAACTAGGTCTGCAAAGGTTGTACAACAATGAACTTGCAAGCCATTTCTCAATGGGCCTAGGAGTGTTTGTACAAACATGTCAACCTTCTCTTTTTTAGGTATGTCTATGTGGCAGCGACTTGCTAGGCCTCTCCATCATTGGAAAAATGGGATAAACATTTCACCAACGTCTTCTTGTGTCAGTGTGCATAAGCTAGTGATGGAGGTGTCTGTGTCAATGTTATAGGCATAATTTTTCCCAAATTTGTCTACAAGTTCATTCCATGTTTTTATCCCCTTCAAAGTGGAGAACCATTCGAGTGTGGGTCCTGTTAGACTCTTGGAGAAGAGTCTCATCAAACTTGTAAGTGTGTTCATATGCAATGTCCATACAGTTGGTCGTGAATTCTCGAATGTGTTCAATAGGATTTGTCTTGCCCTTGTATTTGGTGAAGTTTGGGGCCACATATCCAGGAGGAAATGGTGGCATGTATAAAGTTGTGTCAAAAGGATATGGACATAGGTCATATGACATTGGTGGCTTTTTGTTGGATGTTTGCATGTTTTCCATCTGTTTTTGGAGGTCTGCCATTCTGGCTGTCAAGGCATCTATTATGGGATTATTGGTTGCATCACACATGGGAGTGATGGGTATCCCTTGAGTCCCCATTGATTGTGATAGCATGTTCGAGGTTGAATGTGACATGTGTTGTTGTGGAATGTATGATATGTTTTGGTTTGGCAATTGTTGGTATTGCCAATTTTGATGAGGAATGTGTTGTTGCGTGTGAATTTATGATGAATATGTGGGGATGTGCGATCTAGCCATATTTGTCGATATTTGGGGGATTTGGTAACCTTGACTATTCTGGTTCCCAAAGGTATTCATTTGTTGTGTCATTTGAGTGCCTTGTCCATATTGGAAGAATTGTCCATGTTGGATGTTGGTATTTTGTCCTTGGAATTGTCCATGCGGGATGTTGGTATTTTGTCCTTGTGAGGCATTGATGTTTAATTGTGACGATGTGTTAACGTTTGGTTGGGGACCTCTAATCAGAATACGTCTTTTAGTTCCTCCAAAGGGATTGAATGAGATTCCAACATAAGGATTTGATGATGATGTCCCTATGGTCATAGATGAAGTTCCAAATATGGGGTTTGAAGAACTTGCCCCCATTAATGTAGATCCAAGGGTAGTTCCAACTGTTTGTGAAGATGTCATTGACATTGCGGGCATGGATTGTGGTATTGCTTGTGGCATGGTGGGTGTTCCTCCAATAGATGTTGCATTGATTGAGTTGGAGGTGTTTTGACTTATGGTGCCACTAGATGTAACATTAATGGTGCTTGTAGCAATTTGTGTGGTGACAACGACGTTATTGTTGGAGGAATTGTTTGTGTTTTGTTGAGGTGTCAAGTTTTGTGTCATGTTGTTTGGAGACGAAGGTCTTATGGTATTGATGTCAAAGCCTCTTGGTAGTTTTTCCCCTTGGTCTAAAAGCATAGCAAGGTATCTATCAGCGTCGTTCAAGACCAAGTCCTCTACAAATGAAGCTACATCAGGATTTTGGGCTATAGCCTCTAGATCCTCAGCGAATACTTGTCCATTATGGTCTCTCTGTATGAATGGTTCGAATGGATTTCGAGAGGATGTTGGCAGGTTCCTGGAAGATGGTATGTTCATGTTGGTAAATGGATCGTTAAAAGTCATGTCTTGGTTCATGTCATAAGTGTTGGTGTGGATGTTGGTGTTGAAATCTTGTCCAAAGTTTTCCATTTGTCTTTTCTTTCTTTGAAGCCTAGTTTCGACCATAAAAGAGAATTGCTCAAATGACGATGATGATTATGACAACTAGTCTATGTTTTTGGTGTTTTTGTGATAAAGGATGACAATGCAAGGTGATTATGATGTTTTCCTAAGGAAATGATTGATGCAAGATGACAAAGTTGCCAAAGAAAGATGTTAAATGTCAAGGAGACAATGATGGCTAGGATGACAATGTTGATTAATGCAAGGTGATATAATTAACTAGGTGCAAAATGAGGACTAAGATGATAATGTTGACTAAAAAGGTGACTAATGCAAAAATGAGGACTAGGGTGAACACTATTTTTGGATTTTTTTGGATTTGTAGGCATAAAATATGCAAAGTATGGACTAAGATGAATGCAATGTGGAGAAAGGTTTGCCTAACCACTCTAAGCTTAATCTATATCTTAATTTTGGTTATCAAAGGACTTGCTAAAGGGACTAAGTGACAAGGTCAAAATGACTAGTGAGTTTTCCTAACTAGACTGTTGAGTTGGAAATTCTCACAAAAAGGACAATGACTGAAAAGGAGATTGCTGACTAAGTCCCAAGATAACCTACTCTTGAAGGTAATGATTTTGCAAAGTGTGATGAGGTGGCCTAATCCAAAGTCTGCAAAGATGAAAACCTAAGTCTATGTAGGAAAGGATGATTATGAAGCCTAGGGAATGCAACTAAAATTAACAAGGATGAACCTAAGGTAAAAATTCAAGCTAATGGTTGAATGATGAAAATTTTGAGCAATTTCAGTTTTGGTTTCTAACAGACTTCTAGAAAAGATGTTTGACAATAGGCAAAATTGTTGGACTCAAATTCAGTTTTGCGATGTTTTGATGAAAAGTCTAAATTTTCTTAAGTTGATTGTTTCATTTCCAAATTTGCGAGCATTGTGTATACTATTTGAGAATCCAGAAAACACTTAGCAAACACGATGTTTTGAATGTGTAATCAAGCACAAAGAAGACAAGCACAATCCTATGGTTAGGCCAGGACAATATCTACTAGATTCCACTTGGGTTTCCCCAGCCACATATCATTAGCGTGTGAATCTAGAAGCTTGGCTGCACGGGCTCCCCCTTACAGTGCACTCTCTTCTCAGGCCAACCAAGCTTCCAGTGCCCATAAAACTCCCATGGCATGTTGATCACCTCTACTAAGGACTGTGAAGATGTGGATGCCTTCACAACGACCTTTGCTGCGCTAGCGGATAGAAGGTTTTTGGCTACTACACAAGAGTATTTAGTTCGGGACCCCCGTTCGAGTGGCCATACATGGGGCAAGAGATTAATCACTGATTAGGTGGCACTCCAACCTGAAGAGGTTACGCTCAACAGGGTTTATGGGAGTACTACTCTGTCCGTATGACACATCCGCACTCGTAATCCTAGGCTTTCCCTTAGGATTCACATTTGTATACCGGTCGGGGGTAGCTCGGCCAAAGAGCTCTGTTGCCGGTCTGAGTCGCCTTGGGGTGAGTACTTTTTCCCACCAAGGAAGGCCCAATTTCCTAGAGTCAATAACAGTTTCTCTTGCACCTAGGATTACACAAGTGCGCAAGGGGAGAGGATACTCCTATTATTGAATCAAAGGTTACACAAGTTGAAAGAATTTGTTCATTTTAATAGCCAAATTGAAGTGTGAGGTAAACACATCAAACACTTTGTTCATTGTAATCCAAGCTTATGATGTCAACTCAAACATGCAAGTTCTTTTTAGGCCCCCTAATCATTCAATGTGAAAAATGCACTCAAGATAAAACAAAATTGAAGCACGAGCCCTGCAAAATATAATTAGTAGTTTTGAGTCTCCAATCTTTGGCAAGCGAAAATGGACGTTGCAAATTTTGAATCATGGACATTCGAACCTACAAAAAAAATGTCAAAGATTAGTCACAAAAATCAAAAGTAAACTAAAAAAGAAAATGGCATTACTCTAATTAAGAGACAAAATTAAGATGTCTAAAAATTTAATTAATCTAAGGAAAAAAAAAGGTCTAAAATCTAAAAATTAAAAAAAATGAAAATAAAAATCTAAAAAATTAAACCTAAAACTAATTAATCTAAAATCTAAAATTCAAAAATTGAAAATCTAAAATTTAAATGAAATTAAAAATCAAAGATCTAATTAAAATTTAATGACAAAATAAAAAAAGTCTAATCTAATTAAGAATTTAATCTAACTAAAATCATAATTTAGATTAAATTAAAATCTAATTAAAAAAAAATCTACTTAAAATCTAGAGTAATGAAAATCTAATTAAAAAGCTAAAGTTAATTAAATAATCTAATCTAATTGAAAATTTAAAACTAATCAAGAATCTAATTAAATCAATATCTAATTAAAGATTTAAAATTTAAGTAAAAATCTAAAAATTAAATATCTAGGGGAGAAGACCCAGTAGCCGCTAGGGCTAACTTCGCGCAACCGTAGAATTCAAACCGTATGTTGAATCGGAAAAAAAATTATGGGTTTTTTTCGCACATGAGTTAAGTGCTTATAACTAAGGTTTCAGGTTCTGGGCAATTCGATTGAGTGCGAGAGCATTGGATATGCGTGCGGAGGTAAAAAAGTCACCTTTTAGAGGGCTGTCCCAGTAGCTGCTCGCTCTAATTTCAATCAATTATAGCTGTTTTAGCACTTAAAATCCACTTAAATCAGTCACTTTAGCACTTAATGAGCGGCTATTGGTGTTTTTGTAATTAGTTATTCAATAACATAAAGTTTTTTAATGGATCAAAGTCAATTTTTTTTTGGGGGGTTAAGTGAACATGGAGGTGGTGGTTATTCAATGGCGGGTAGCTACTGGGTCTTCTCCCCTAATTATCTAAATAAAAAAAAACTTAAATCTAAAACATAACTAAAGAAAAATCTAAACTAAATGAAAATCATAAAAACAAATTCTAAACTAACTTAAAAGTAAAATCTAAATCGAATGGAAGTATATTAAACTAAAACCTAAATGAAAAGCTAAACAAAAGCGAATGTAAAAGAATGTACTCAAGCCAACTTTTAGCCACGACTTTGATAAGAATAATGTAAGGTTGCAGATTAATGACTGCAAATCTTCGCATGCTGCAGCAAAAGATTGTTTGTGGACTCTTTGGTGCTGGTTGTTGGAGAGCATTAATTTCTGCCGCTTAACAGTGAAAAGAGAAGATTCTCTCAATGGCTGCTAGACAAAACAATTAAGACAGAAGCGTCTATCAACGATGTCCAGTTTTCAATTTAGGCATGTGTTTTTGAATATGTCTTTTTGAAGCATGTGTGCAACCAGTGGAGCCCTAGAGCCATCGAAAGCTAGAAATAGCACCGACTTGTGAGGGACAAAAAAAAGTCAGCGAAAAGCGGACAGTAGTGCTTACTTGTCTTAGCTGTCGAGGAAAAGTTGTGATGCTGGCGTGGTCAGGAATTTTTTTTCAACTGCAACACTTCAAAAGCGAAAAAAATGTCAATCACATTTAAGCAAAAACAGTTTCAATCAGATTTATTGCCACCACACTCCAAAAGCAAAAATGTCATGTAGAATAAATGAAAGCATGTGGTGGGTTCAACTAATATTCGGTGTAGTGAATGCACTCCTTATGTTCACTCAACTTTCAGCTGCGACAAGCCCTCATACATAGGGCTTTTATGAGAAGAAGATAGAGAGGACCCCCTCATACGCGACAGAGATGATGAGAAGAGAGAGCTGGCACGCCACTGGAGGTAAAGAGTAGCACAGTCGTCAACGTTATATCTACATATCTTCAGTTATTAAGTACTGTATTACTGTAGTTTGACCTCTCTAATACCCTCTTTTTGAACTGGAATCCCCAAATTCGAGCAGATCAAAACACAAGAAGCAGATCACGAGGAACACGGCTAATTAAGAAGACTGTTCTAAAAATTTTGACAAGTTCATTATTGTGATTCCTCACTTAAAAATGACCTTGCTTAGTAAAGAGTGGATAAATTAGTCGCTCTTTTAGACTCTATAGTCAGTTTGTTAAGATAAAGGATTTATTATCTAAAACCTTCAGTGATCTGCTAGACTAATCCTCTTTAAACGTTTATTCAATGGCAATATAAATTTGATTCATCGATAAGAGGATAGAATGGAGACATCACCGAGTGTAAAAGACGGAGTAAGTGATATGGCGGGAATGAGTTCAATGACAAAAGTGCAGTGAATACGAAAGAGAATGAAGGAGGGAGATATCGCGGGGATATCATGCATTGAAATAGGAGTGGGGTGCGGTGAGTAATGCGGCCATTCTTGTCAAGGATAGCGTGAGTTCAACCATTGAGGATGGACCCCTGTTCGGAGGTGCATCCTATGCTGAGATTATTCGGTGATGGGGAGAGAGGCCACGCATAGCAACCAACAGCCTAAGCGGGGACCTGCGCACCTCTAAAGGGGATCAAGCTATTGAGGAATTGGCATCAAGTTAGGACATAGTATTGAAAGTCAACCTTGCAAGACAGGGCCAATATTGAACAAATAACAAAATGCGTAGAAAATTGAACAAAGATTTCAATGATTACAAAATGTAAAATTAGACATTGTCTCTTCAAAATCGTGCGGTAATTTGGGACACATAGTACATTCCTGAGACAAAGATGAATCTTTTGACTTCAAAGGGACACAAACTTGAAGTTTCCCAATAGGTCAGGGTCTTAAACTACATGAACTGTCCAAAGATTTTCAAAATTTAGAGTAATATAAAGCTCATATTACGACACTTCGTATCTACAGTGTGAGCAACAATAAATCATCAAAATTACTTCCTATCATAGAATTTTAAACGGAGTGTGGTGTCGCCAGGATTGCATCGTTATATCTGCAAACTTGTAAACCAATAGTGATACATGATATCAGAAAACCAATGTTAAAGAAAGAGACGATTTCAAATAGTAGGTATAATGAAAAGTGGTTGCCAGAAAGGGTCGGGTTCACCAAATGTAATTAGGAAAATTTTCAAGTTAGATTGCAAATAGCATAAAACCATTAAATCCGTAATAACAATGGAGAACAATGAAAGCAAGAAACATGAGAGTATGAAACAAATTCACCTAGTCTTCAAGCCTCCATTGATTCACCTCCATTGGTCTTCTCCATCTTGTTGAAAATGATATAATTGCCCTCAAATTTGAAGTGCAACTATAACCTATGACAAAGCCAAGCAAAATATTGAAGTATTGTGTATGCTCAAGCACTCAAAAAGCTCTCAAGCATACTAAAAATAACTTGTGTTGTGTCAAAATGACTTGAGAGAAGGCCTTTTAAAGAATGCCAAATTGAGAATGGACAGCCAGGATTAAAAGTTGGTGAAGCCCTAAGATCAAAGGCCAAGAATCAATGTCATAAGGAGGATTAGGGTTAGGGCAACATTAGGTCAAAGTTAGGGCAAACCTTGAAATGAAGGGTTGGGATTTAATTGAAAGCAATTAAATCAATGGTGGAGAATAATAGGTAGTTGGAATAATATTAATTATTTAATTTATGGAAGAATGTTGACTTATGAATTAAATAATGGTTTAATTCATAAATGGGAATGAGACAAAAGACTTGATATTTATAATTATTTTAATTATTTATTTGGTGGGATGGAAAGTGGGCTAAATAAATAAGTTTATTTGATTTAAGGATTTAAATGATAATGTTATGGAGGAAATAAGGATTGATCAGTGACGCATTTAAATAAATAAACATAATTTATTTATTTAAACAATCATGGAGGAATAAACATGATTAGATAATTCAATTATGTGAGGGAGAAGCATGGTCATCATAGAAAATATGGTTTACAAGCTGAGGCCATTTTTATGTGTCTACAGGAAGCATTAAACCAGGTCACAAAACTTACAAATCACCCATTTTTAGAAATAGATAGGCCTATATTGCACTAAACATTAAAAACCTTGTTTTTAGGTTCACCATGGCTAATAGGATAAGGGTTAATTGTAAAAGACTATTGCAAACCTTAAATACAACTATCACTATTGCAAACACATTCAAATAAGTTTGTACAAACATATTAATCCATCTCCATACCATTTCAAACATTATTTCACCCTTTCCAATCATGTAGGCACCATTTCTTGTAAGGAAAACTTAGAAATTTGCTTGGAGCAGCAACAATACTTCATATTCTCGCCTCCCCTGCACTCAAACACACATAAAAATTGAAATTCAATCTAAATCAATCCATTCCACCGATCTATCTAATCCTACATCGGTGGAATGGCAAATTTTCCCTTAAAGGACTCTCAAAACCCTTATTTAAGGGTTACAGATTGAGTCACTATAAATCTGCCCTCAATCCCTTTATACTTAATGAAATGAATTCAAAACTCTTTTAAAAGAGATACAACTCCTTCCTCTATATGGTAAAACAAGAATTTAGCCTATAAATTGTCCGTACAAATCTAAAACAAGAGTGAAAAGTGCTGCAAAAATACAGAAACAAGGGAGTTTTATTCACTAATTGTTTCAAGAATACAAGTTCTACTTTTTCCTTTCCCTTTACATGATTTTATAGATGTTTTCCTTTTCAACTTCTTTCATTGACCTATCCCTTCAATTTTCCCACAAAGACCCTTCATCTTCTAATTTTTGCTTTTTGCATCTTTTACAAGTTTTACAAGTTTTACACTTTTAGCAATGTTTTTGCCAATTTGCTTAATAGACCTGAGCCTAAAGACCTCTTTAAGAACTTAAATACATTTATTATGATCACTTCGTGACCTTTACAATGTTTTTACATTTGAAAGTTCAATTTTTACAAGTTTTCCAATTAAAGGCATCTAGTGAGCAAGGTGCTCCTGCACCAACCAACCAACTAGCAATGGAATGCTTGGATCCCAACTCTGTAAATAAAATCCATCACATCAACTCCAAGTACTGTGCTGGTACACCTCAAATATCATACCTGGATCCCATGGATAAATTGGAAGTCCATCCTCCTCAACACTGACTAACTTCCACTATGCCACTCTGATACCCCCTAGAGTCCAGTCGAACCAAATCTCAAACACCTATTGTTGGAAACATCCAACTGGAGAAATTAAAATGAGGGACCTGTCAAACTTGGAATCATCATCTGAAATCTGAAGCATATCACACCAGAGTGAATATAAACATCCCTTATTCATCCCATATCTCTATCTCATCAATATCAACATCAAATTCTGTACATGTGGGTTGAAAGAGAACTGATGAGCACACCTCAAGATGCAATTGAGATGAAACTCCCTTGACTATGCCAATGGACAACCAGAGTAGTAATGTGTACTCCATCCTATTCTTCCATTCTCATAAGAAGGCTTACAACTCATGTTAGGATGAGTTGAGCTAACCACAACCTCATTATTACCCTCTATAGTCTTACCAACAAAACCTCTACTAGCAAGCAACTACAAGTGTATAGGGATGCTCTCAGGAGCAAGAAGGGTATCACCATGAATGCGATCGATCTATTGAAAAGAAACTGGAACCAAAGAAAGGACCTACGAACAATACTCAGAAGGAATCTTCTTCTGATAAGATTGACCAATGTCAATTTCAAAACTACTAATGCAGAACCTAGTGCTCAAATTTTCCATGAAGCTTGAACTTGCAGCCAAGATTGGAGTACCTATATCATCAACAATCCAATCTAAACTGAATGGTCTCCTATAGATGTGAAAAATTCCTAATGAAGGTGCATAAAAACACATGCCAAACTCTGTCAAGTTGCTAGTATAAATAAGAACACCACACAACCTGTGTATCATATCTATGATGGAGAAAAAAGTATCTCTGTTTCCCAAAGATGAGAAAAAATCATCATCTCTCCAACCTCTAACTCCATGGTGACAATCCAAACTCCCGCAATCCATCTCAATTGCCACTATCCTCAAAGTAATACTGTCATCAACCAATGAAGTATGAGATAGAACCCAAGGTAGAGCTGTAAAACATCTATCCCAATGCCTAACTCCCAACCATAGACTGAAATCCACTGGAAACTCAAGCATGCATCTATCACCTGCTGATACTTCTTGCCTATTCAACACACAAGGAACTGCATCTGTATCCTGAATTTGAATACTAGGAGAACTCACGCTACTATACTCAACATATGTCCTAGCTGACCGAGTCTCTGCTATACATAATGAATCTTGAGCCAAACTCAACTTTAGGCATAGCTCATCAACATGAATCTTAGAATCTTGAAGAGCCAACCGAGTACTCCTCAAGGAATCACTGGTAACCATAAGCTCGTGAGTAAGCTTATCTACTTCATCTTCTTTCCTTCTCAAGGCATCTAAATAGACCTCAACTAGGTTGAGAAGGTGGTCACGGTCTGAAAGAAGGTGCAAATAGTTTATCTTAATTGTTCCCATACCTTCTTTGATCTCCTCCAAGCTGTCATGAGAAGACTTTGCTTCTACTCCCTTTTGTCTTCTCTACAACTGAACCATCCAAAGTTGATTTTCAATCAACTTATGTATTCTATGATGATGAGACAATGCTTCCAGAATCCCATCCTCATTTACCTTCAATTGGCTCATCAAACTGTGCGGACTATGGGGTGTATGTCTAACTTCCACTTCACATTTTGAAGCTTCTAATTGTGCTTGAAATTCCCTTTCCGCAAAGTCTTATATGCACATATCCTGGTCTGGAATTAGGCCAGGACTAATTCCACCCATAGAAATATCATCCATGCCCTAATTAGGTGTCAAAACACAAGAGGGATCCATTTGTACTTCATCAGCCAACTCAGCTGATCCATTGGATGATGGCATGCTATCCCCCTGAAGAGATGATGGAACCTGCAACCTAAATGATATCAACTCCTCAGTAGTCAACTGCTCTTTGAACCCCTCAATTTTTTGCTCAAATAAACTTCTAGTGAGATCATATGCTGCAATTGAAACATGTCATTCTCTTCTCCAGTTGGCTAACAAATATGATTGTAGCTATGTGAAAACATCATCATATTTAGCAAGGAGTAGGGACAAGATAGTGAACATACTTTTCTTCACAAAGTGATCAAATAACTAGAGTATAAGACAATCATGATCACATATGACAACACATGGCCGTACCTTTTCCATTGTTGCTAGAACCTTAACCCTCTTATTGAAAGTAGGGATTTTGATGTCACATATCCCCTAAAAGTTATCAACCATCAACCGCATAACCTGTCTCATCTTACCACTTTCATAAGGTTCTTGTGGAGCTATAATCCTCATGATTTCACTGATATAGGTGACAACTGCAAGTCTAACCTCCTCATACTGATGTTACAAAACTTTTGGTTTACCCAAAGAGTGTACCAAAGGGACCACATCTTCACATATTGTTTGAGAAGGTGCCTGTCCAACCTTACACAAACAACTTTCAACCTCTTCCAAAAGGTTAAGAAGAGTTGCTTTAAATTGTGGTATGATTTTTAGCTTTTCACCCACGAACTTGATGGCCTCTTGTTCTTTGTTCAACTTCCCCAATCCTTATTCTGATTCTTTATTCCATAATTCCATTCTTTTCATCATTTTATCCTAATGTTGAAGCAATGCTACCAACACAACTTCCTCTAAATTGCTAGAAGTAGCCATCTGAAATTTTGGTCTGCAATTGATTAGCTGAAACACTGACCAATCTACCAGACAGGTTGGCAGAATCTAAGCTCTAATATCATTGTAATGTCCTTAGCAAATTCAAATGTAATTTTTTTGTTTTTAGCACTTGGACATTTCTTCAAACACTTTTATTGCAAACTTGTTCTTGGCTGGTAAGTGCTTTTAGTTTTGCTTCTCTCTTTGATATGATGATGGAGTGCATAAAATCATTCAACTAAACAATGCTAGTTGACTCCTAATACAACTAGAGAGGAATGCAAGTATGTTTATGATATTCTAGTGCATATAGATGTCTGAAAATGTATAACATAAGTAGCTACAACATAAAGTCATTTTGACAAACAATTGTCATACCTACTCCAACTCTTATTATAACTGAAAGTGTAAATGCATTCACTCAAATAAGCAGTGACAATCAAGGGACCTTTTTACAAACATTTAGCTTGTAATCCAACTTCAATTGTACAAGACAAGCAAAGACCACAACGCCTCATCTTTGTTCAGCGTTTTAGCCAACATTACATGAAACTATGCAATCACATAATTTTGTTCAAGACAATAGTATGCTAATAGTGAGTTGCAAATTACAATTTTAGTGTAGGTAAATAGAACCTGGTTGGATGCAGTGATGAAGAAGTGACAGTAAATCAATATTCATCCAACTTCTTTCAGCATCGAACTCCTTGCACCCTATTGGCAACGGCTATGATGATTAGTGAAGTACAACTCCTTGACAACTCCAAAATTTATCTTTAATTTGCAGCGATTGAAGCTTCACGTAAAGTTGAACTTAAATAAATTTGATTTCCTAATGGTGATGTCAGCTTCTCTATAGATATAATATCAACTCCCTTATAGATATATTCACTATTTGACAAAATCACACCTCCTTTTGACTTTCCAGTGACAACCTTGGAAGATTTTGTTCGTTTCTATATTCCAAATGCCTCAATGAAAAATAGAATCAATTTCCTCAACTCAACAAACCAACTTATCTTTATTCGAACTTGTCTTATGTGCAAGATTTTCTAACCTTTGATTTAAAATTTCAAGCTAGCACCTAGGCAGGTCCCAATTTTCTTATCAAGCATCACTTTTCTTGCATAATCGTCCTCTTTAATACTTGTTTTGTCCTAATCCAAGCACCTCAAAAAGTGATTCTTGTCTTTATCTGAAAGTGATGCCTTTAATCTCTAAATAAATTTGATTCTTAATTCCTCCAAATGATATACTCAATGTGATGTGCTCTAAGCAGCTAAGGCAAGCTTATTCTCTTCCTTGTGTTGTGCCCAAAACTCCCTTTAAATGTGATACAATTTTCTTATATAAGAATCAATAGGCCCAAGAACAATAAATCGATGCAACCAGTAAAATATTATTTATTCGAAACAATAAACAAAACCTTATTCTCAAACTAAAAATGACTTTTAAAATCTACAAAAATTGAATCTCTATACTTTCCAAATTTGGCCAAAGGACATTAAATTTGGAAAAATGAAAATGTCTTCAATAATTACTCCAAATGAATCACATCAATACATCAGCTGTTGTAAGTTCCAAACTCTCAACCAGTAGTATGCAATAATACCTTAGCTATTGCATAATTAGTAAACCTCAGAAAATGCAATTATAAACCAACAATTGCATCAACTCAATATTCTAAAAGTGCAATAATACAACATCTACTGCACTCAATCAACTAGGGCAATAATACAACAACTATTGCACCTGTTAAATCTTTCCAATGAAGCATCTATAGAAACCCTGAATGGATTCCTCAACAACTCCAGCTAGGGTTGATCTTTCACAACCGAACCTGGGACTCTAGAGTCTTCAAACCCTCGAGCAATGCAAGTCTCAACTTGTACCACATAGGTATCAGAAATAGAAATAATTCAAGACATGATCAAAATAGCTTGTAATCAGCTCCTTACAAAAAATTCTCATTCACCTCCAAGAAGCTTCTAGAATAAAATATTATTTTATTGACTTAAGTGACTTTATGATTTATTATTTTATTTAGTCACTTTATTAAATTAATTAAATATAAAGTCATCCTTCATATATTAATTTATAGGAATAACTTTATAAATAATTAATCTAATATAATTAAAATAATCAATTAAGCTATCCTTTCGAAATATCATTAATTTTGGACAACTTAATCAATTAATTTAATTGAATCATGATACCTCCAATTCGGGGACATGACAAAATTATATAAGGTAATGAGCAAAAAAATGGACCTTTAACAGTCACAATTGTAGGAAATCATGAGCAATGATTTTTGTTAAATGCTCTTTGGAGACTTATGCAACTAGAAGAACTAACTCTTATTGCAACAATAATTAAGTTGATTTAGACCTATGATTCCTCTAAGCAAGCTAGTTATTGTTCAAATTTTCCTTACAAGTATGTGCACCTTGGTTGTTTAATTTATTAATTTGTTTATGCTTTCTAACACAATAGATCATATCAATTTATCTCACAGTCGAGCTACACAGGTTCAAAATGCTTTCCTAGTAATAGTAATAATTCCTTAAATCATCAAGATGCACTTGATTAGCATAAGTTAGATGTAATTTAACTTACCTAGTGTCCATCGATATCAAACTAAAAGAGTTGAAGCCCATATTTCTAAATTAAGGCATGATGTTTTCTTGGAACCTAGACAAACAACTTTCAAGGAAGACCAAAATTTGTGCGCTAAAGCTCATTGACAAACTGTGATAGCTGTGAATGAGTCCAACTACAAAATAAAACTTTTATGTGTTCCTCCTCTACATCATCATCTCTCGACTCTTCATCGCTGCTTTGAAGGCTTAAAACTAGGCATCCTTTTTATATTATTGTCCCTTTCAATATTTAATTTGTCCCTCTGCTCTTGTGTCCCCTCTTAACATTCCTTTCAATATTTGATTTCATGCCTGAAAATAAATCATGCATAACCTTTAAATTTTTACACTGATTTTAATTTTAATTTTAGAACTGATTGTTTTGATCCCAATTGCATGCTTATGCGATTCAAAAATATTAGAGATCAGTTCTAAGGCCAATTGCATGATCATGCTATTCAAAAATATTATATTTAGTCTCTAAATGTACTTAATATAGTTTTTAAAGTTTTATTTAAAATTTATTAGATAAATTTTATTTTATTTTTAATAATACAATTTGTGTCATCAAATTTAAAAACTATTTTTATATCTTATTAATAAGTTTTTGTTTATACATTGATTTATTTAATATTAAAATAATCATGCAACTTTAATTATAAATTTTCTCACTAATTTATTTTATATATATAATGCAATTTCTTTAATAATAAACTATCTATATAATTACATAATAATTAGATTATTTATATATTTTCGATAAAAAGATAAAATTGTTTTTTATTAACAATAATAATCATGCAAGTAATCTAAAACTTATTTTATTATATTTTTGTTTTCTCTTTACTATATAGCTATTTAAATATATATAAAATATTTTATTTCTCCCATCAATTATTTTAAATTTCAAAAGAAAAATATCATATAACATAAAATTATTTTCCCAAACACAATAGCCATAAAACATAATTATTACACACAAAACAATAACGTAATCATTTAACAAAATGTAATTATTTAATGCATAAGGATGAGACTACATGAGTGTGTGAATGCCTCAGGTTTCCATTGTACCATTCATTTATCAAGTAGCTATGATACTCCTACCTCAACCATGTTCTCACCTTCAACAATTTCCTATTCATGTTCCTGTATGCAGTCGCACTCAGTTGCACATTAGTATGTTAGCCCTTAAAAACCAAATTTGAATCATATACTAGAATTAAACTCATAATCTCAACGTGATAGTTATTTCCATTCACTTCAATTCCAAATTCAATTTTAATTTCAATTTCAAGCATTTCAAAATAACATCTAATGTAAAACATGTTTATCCATATTCATAAGATGTTCATGCAACATTCACAACTAGTTCATACTACTTATCGATTAAGTTTAGGCAAGAACACGAGATGTGACACCTCTTCCTCTCATAGTGGTATTCCCAAACTCACATGTCCCCTTTTTAAACCTTTCCCCCTTACCTTTTTTTGCCACTTCTCTCCCGTTTTTATTGCTCTCATTCACCTCCTCCAATGCTTGAAACCTCAAAAGATGGTCAACTTGTTTCTCTTTCCAACTCCTACTAGCTCTAACCATGGACATCAAACTCTTTATGCTTTCTTCTCAATGAATTGTATCAAGCTTTCATTGAATGTGTGTGATGTAAGTGGCACATGTGTTTGTGCCTTCTACGTTGTTGCAATTTTTGTATCAAACATTTTTATAAGATAACACGATGCTTTATATTGCTACTTAGATACTCATGTTGTATATTTGGATATGTATACATATATGTTATTATTTTATGGATAAATTTTCATATGATAAATGATATGTTAGTTGAGTTAATTATGTGGTTTTTCTTATTACTTTATTGAATGATTAAATTATATATAATTGTATTGTTTGCATTATTATGATATGTTGCAATTGAAATGATATTATTAAAATATAGATTTATAATTTTGGTTGATTTTACCATGCTTCAACTGGTTTTTACATATTGAGTGTATGCATGTAATATTTGATGATCGTGTAGGTATAAATAAAATCCCAATGTTGGTTAACTAGAGGCATATGGTCCATTTGATTTTGTAAGCTATCATACTCATTTAGAGGAAGTGACATGTGTCATGTGAAACTTGTGACACCAATATCTGAATTGACCATGATTTTGGATCCCCTGTGTTAAGATTTGTAAATGTGTTTCTCTTGCTGATTTTAATCAATCATATAAGAATAATGTGAAGAATATACAATACAGTCTCCAACCGCTGCCAACTCTAACAATCATCTGCAAGTCAAGAGATGAGAACATGGCTTAGGGGATTTTCTGCATAACCATGAAGCTTACGCTTCCCCAAAATTCTTCCTAACATGAAGAATACTCAACTTTGCATGGAGTACCTAGAAACTTGGAAATAAAAAGTAGGAGGGAATCCTAGTGCAAGTCTGATGTATATACATGCATTTCTAACATGAACATGCAATGTACCACAAACAGGATATGACAGAGAAATATATAAATAAATTTATAGGTAAATTCCATCTATTTCAATGAACATTTGGCTTTGGCCAAAGCACTAAAAGTATCATGTAGATCTTGAAAAGAGAATTGAATTCTATGTTAGCCCATATTTAGCACCCTATCCTAGAAGGTAAACCCGAAACACATAGAGAAGACAATAACGTGTAGAATGATCACAAAAATAATTACTCTTTTCCTTTCATGCAATGATTATATGGACATCTTTCATTAATTCTATCTTTCATGCATAAGGTCGATAAAATACATGATGACATGAAATTCACTTTTTATAAACAGCTATTCATAGACATGCAACTGATTTTAAATGCAAAAAATAAAATACATACATTTACTAATTTTCATGTCGATGCAATATTTAATGTAAGTGTAATACTATTTTCATTTGTATGCAATAAAACTAATTTAAATGTCTTGTCGATTATATTATTAGTTTATAATCATTTGACACATTTTTAGTACCATCATATTTATATGGTTAAATGTGTACATATATACAGATTATACCAATTATCCATGGTATCAAAACGTCTGCAATTAATCCTATTAGTTATGGTTGTCTAATCATATGTCTCAAGATAAAACTAAGGACCAAACAGTAAGTCAAGAATTTTATATCCTATTTTAATCAACAACTTGAGGTCATGTTCCTTTATTTTGAATATCAAACCAAGAATATTTGTCATAAATTTGTTTACTAAATTCTTACTAACTAGAAAGAAATCATCTGAAGCAATAAAAAAAAAAAAATCCAAAGTATGAACCTATCCTTTTTTGATAAAATATCCAAAATATCAGAAGCAACTTCACTAAAGCCAAGACAAGCATCACAGTAAAAAAAATAGACATCCAGAGCTTGCTCTATCTTAGTTCATTCAATAAGGAAAAACAATTTAAATAAACTTTATAAAATCAATACAAATGTTATAAGCACTCAAGAAAATTCATGCTAATTAAACATAACATAGAATTGAAAGAGAACAATTTTCATTCAATACCGAGGAAGGTTGAAAGAATATGCGTGAATTGTATATAAGGTAATGAGCACAAATAGGGACCTTTAACAATCACAATTGTAGGAAATCATGGGAAATGATGTTTGTTAAATGCTTCCTGGAGACTTATGCAACTAGAAGAACTAATTCTTATTGCAACAATAATTAAGTTGATTCAAACCTATGATTCCTCTAAGCATGCTAGTTATTGTTCAAATTTTCCTTACAATTATGTTCACATTGGTTGTTTAATTCATTCATCCAACATTCACAACTAGTTCAATCTACTTATCAATTAAGTTTAGACAAGAACACGAGATGTGACACCTCTTCCTCTCATAGTGGTGTTCCCAAACCCACATGTTCCCTTTTTAAACCTCTCCCCCTTACCTCTTCTTTCCAATTCCCTCCCCTTGTTATTGCTCTCATTCACCTCCTCCAAGACTTGAAACCTCAAAAGATGGTCAACTTGTTTCTCTTTCCAACTCCTACTAACACTAACCATGGACATTGAACTCTTTATGCTTTCTTGTCAATGAATTGCATCACCCTTTCATTGAACGTGTGTGATGTAAGGGGCACATGTGTTTGTGCCTTCTACGTTGGTGCAACTTTTGAATCAAACATTTATATAAGATAACATGATGCTTTATATTGCTACTTAGATACTCATGTTGTATATTTGGATATGTATACATATATGTTATTGTTTTATAGATAAATTTTCATATGATAAATGATATGTTAGTTGAGTTAATTTTTTGGTTTTGCTTATTACTTTATTGAATGATTAAATTATATTAATTAATATTGTTTGTATTATTATGATATGTTGTAATTGAAATGATATTATTAAAATATAGATTATATAATTTTGGTTGATTTTACCATGTTTCAACTACTTTTACATATTGAGTGTATGCATGTAATATTTGATGATCATGTAGGTATAGATAAAATCCCAATATTGGTTAATTAGAGGCGGTTATATGGTCCATTTGATTTTGTAAGCCATCATACTCATTTAGAGGAAGTGACATGTGTCATGTGAAACTTGTGACACCAATATTTGAATTGACCATGATTTTGGATCGCTTGTGTTAAGACTTGTAAATGTGTTCATTTGATTTTAATTAGCTCAGTTTATGCATTTTGTGTGATGTGTACAAATGATTAAATGAATTTCGCTAAATGATGTTATACTTGTGTATTATTTAAAAAGACAATAATTGTATAAGATATGTTAAAGGTAATTTTGGGAATTACTACATTTTAAAATTGAAAAATATCTCTTTGGAAGAAAAAAGTGAATTTCATTTATTTTTTATCTTTTCATCATGCAACATAGTTTTGGGTGAGGATTGAAGGAGAGAGAGAAAAGCGAAAAATAAAATGCTTGCTTGAAACCCTCGCTTGCTTGGAAGATTGAAAATAATTAAATTCAAAGGACTTGGCTTGTGTGGAGATTTGCTTGGCTTACTAGATAGATTGAAGTATTATAATTTGTTTGATTTCCACCACTTCTTGAAGGCACTTTTCTTGTGAATTAGTTATAAAATGGTAAAGGATTTAAATAAAAAGGATAAAAATCTTAATGCAAGAATTAGTGTTTGCTTTGTTTGTACAAGAGTCTAAGCTCTTGTTTAAAGATGAAATAGAATTCATTTTCATTGCAATGGATTAATCTTAAATTTTAGATTTTAAGAAAATTTGGGAAAACACAATTTAGTACCCAAACCCTTACAAAATTATTGTAGAAATTAAATAAATGCATTTTAATGAAGTTGGATAGATTTAGAGTAAGAGAGTATTTTTATAGTTTTAAGTTTGTGTGTTTTAATTTTGAAGAAAATTTGGAGGCTCATTGATAGAGTAAAACATTGAAGGATATTTATAAAATCTTAGATTATTTCTTCTTGAAATTTAAAAATTTTGAGATATTATTTTGGAGAAACATATTTTTTTATTAGGGATTCATATTGAAATAAAGTTTATTTTCCTTAGGATGTGTATTGTGTAAAAATACACTTTTTACTTTCTAAGGGCTAATTGTATAAGTTAGTTGCCTTGGAGTGTATGGTAGGAAAGAATAGGAAGTTAGGGCTTTGAGTGGATGGATTTAATTGTGGGATGCAACATCTAGAAATATATTTAGCATCATTATAATGAACACAAGAGTTAATTATGTAATACATAATACCTAAAATGGGTGTATATTATATAATGATAATGAAAATAAGACTAATTGAGTGCTATATTTGAAAAGATGTGTTGCATGATAATAATGAATTGGAAATTTGAAAAGGATGTTTGAAAAGACATGGTGTATTTGGAAATTATGCAATGGGTCAAAAGGATGTTGGAAAAGGTGTATTTCTTTTACAAGCGTTACCAAAAGGAACACTTACTATAGAGGCCAATGGTCTAACTAGTTCTAGTGTGGTTATGGAGAATCAAGGGGACACAACTTCTTGTCCTAAAATAACCCCATCTTCCTCATTTGTTCAGACTCATGTAGTTCAAATTATGAATGTTAGTGGAGGTTTTTCATTTTTCTTATGTGCATATATATTTATTTTTTCTACACATTATTAAGCTTGCTAAATTTAATTAAACATGACTATTGTGAGAGCACATTGCATAATCCATTAGTTACATGTGTCATTCTCACCTACTTTGGGTAGTGTCTCACACCCTCATTTGGACTTATTAGCCACCTCTCATAACCATTTGGTTGTCTTTATTTGAGTAAGTGCAACCATGCACTTTTGACTTTATTAAGTTCGTGGAACTCAAGCCTATTCCTAGAGTTAGAGTTATTTTTACTCTTTGAAGTATATGCCTCTATTTTAGGTGAGTGTTATATATATATATATATATATAACACTCACCTCTCATATTTGCTAGTCAAATTAAGTGATGTGATTTTTGCCTAAATTGTCTTGCATTTTTGTCTCATGAATTCTCTTTTTTCAAGATATTCTCTCCACTCTATTATTACAATATTCAATCAGTTTTTTAATGAGTGCATGCGATCTATGAAAAACAACACATCTTGGTTTAGATTCTTGTTTCTCATAGATTCTAATAATGAATGCTAAATATTTTTATGATATGTTCTTATTTGTGATCGACTCATGAGTGTTTGGCATGTTTGTGATTGATAACCATGATAACTGTCTCTTAGTATAGAGGAATGGGCCTTAGGGTCCCACATGTTTGGGAGGTGTTGATCCCATTAGGATTGTGTAGTAGATCATAGTGACACATAATGGAGTTTGTATATCTTGTAGCTCTTTTCTAGCTTTCTATTATCATAATTTGTTAAGTTGTACTATATTTTTGGAGATCTTTTGTAAAGGCATGGGAATATTGTAATGGTATATTCATCTCATAATTATATTTTAGTGTGTTCCATACATGTTTGGGATGTGATAATCACTTAAATTATGTGATAAATTTCATTTAATTTGGAATTGTAGATTGAGTTGTAATGGAGTTATTATTTGCATGTCTTGATTGTGCAACATATGGGCCTAATATGAACTTATATTGGAAATGGATTTACAAAGGTTGTTTATGATCTATTATGATCTTATAACAAATTGAATTCATGATTGATTTATTTTTATAATCAACTATTATGTTAATGTAGTTAAGATTGGTGGAATGTTTCCTTATCTCATTGTTGTCATGGTTTATGTGTATGTGAACTATGGAAATTCACTTAAATCAAAATATCAAATTTTGTGCAATTTAGAACCTTGAATATGACTCTTAAACTTAATAAAAGTCATTATTTCAAGCTGTTCATTTTCAACTTGAAAGTCAAGAGGTTTGTTGTGCTTTTGGAGTTCTTGTTCATTATTCTTGGTGTTGGAACATAGTCCTATATGTCTTGCTAGTTGTTAGCCTTGTTGGGAAACTATTTGGCAACTTTGATATTAAACTTTTAGAGTCTTTGAGATTCTCCTAGTCATTTTGAGGCCCTATACACTATTCTAAATTACACATTTTGAGTATGGATGATTCAACGATAAAAGGGGAAAGTGATTTAACTCTAAAGTGATTTAACTCCTTAACCTAATTTTTTTCTTCTTGCTATAACCACCTATTTAGTGTGGTTTTAAAAGTGATTTTGGTGTTGTCCATCCATTTTGTATTAAGTGGGTTAGGATTTGATTTTGAGGTTCCAAAAACCCAAGTTACTTAAAGATGACTCACCTTCATATGAGTATAATATTGATCATATAAAGTAGGTGTGGAATTGGGTCCTATAGCTTGTTGGGGAAAAATGATGGATTGATTGGGGGATTATTCATATTTCTTTCATGACTTCCTTCAAATTTAAAATAGACAATACTTAGTTTTTCATAATTGCACACTCATGAAACAAATTATATAATAAATTATGAGAGAGTTTCTAATGATGTCGAGAAATCTCCTTTGAATGAAAACCTTCTTGGAGTTGTGTGATCAATTTATTGGTAGATTGACTATTTATTTAAATTATTCCTTCCTTTGAATGGATAATAGACAACCATTAATTCTACATCATTGCACACATGAAACATCAAAATAAATTATGAGAGGTTATCATGACTTTGAGAAACCATTTTTCAATGAAAACTTTCAAATCCAAGATTTGGATCCATTCCATAAACTCATGGTCCTCTTTAGTCTCTAGTAATCAAATAAGAGCTATGCCACATTAGATCAAAGTTGGTGACTGTGTGTTTTAAGGAAAATTTCCAACATATATGGGGTCACCATGTATATCCTAAAATGAATCCATAAAAGGGTTGGCTCCTTGCCACTAAAAATCCCATATGATAGTAATGTTTACAATACAATTGGGACAAAAAATCCTATTTTCTGCTAAGTCACAATTTTATAGTTTCTATGTTATTTTTGTGCATATGGGATTAGGGAACCCTAAAGAGGCAGTGTTAAACCTCCATAAAATTTTGCATTAGAATTATATGTGAACAAAATCTTAAAAATTATGCTAGTGGAATGCTATTGATTACATCACCTTAACATAAACAATTGCACCACCTTATTGTTTTATGTTGCAATAGGATTGCATCAAGTTTTCATATAATCAATTGAAAATTTAAAAATTTAATTTAGTTTTTGGATGAGCAAGATTTTTTTGTGTCACCTATTAGGAAACTTGCATCCAACTAATGACAATTTCCACATAACCCAAAATAGATCAATTTATGCAAATAAGTACTCAAAATCCACTTGCAAGAGAATAGACAACATACCCATCAAAGTTGAAACAAGATATACCCTAGGAAAACCCTCAAGAGGAAAAAACCTACCCTCCAAAAGCATCCAAACTCCACCATATTAATCAGCCATAAAGCAAATACAAGAATTATAATGAACACCTCTGAAGCATCAACCCTCCAATGCATCTCCATGTTTCCAAGCATGAAACCACACATCCCATGCCATGCTTCACATATGTACTCCTCAAAAAGACTCAATAATGACAGCCAAATCACTCAGCCAACCTAAACCACTACACATGTGTTTTCTTTTATAGACATAAGCTCATACAAAATACAACTAGTGGTCAGGTAAAACCATGTACCACAAAACCATGTGAATACAAAACCACTAACCCCTTAGTTAATATTGGGTACTAAGACTTCAATTAATTTAACATTTCCCCACTATTAAATTATTATCACATGTCCCCAAACATTAAATAATAATACAATGTCAGAATACAACATAAGTGGGTCCCCAAATAATTACCTAGTGTGATTATCCACACCACCAAGATGCATCACAACTAAATAATTTTATAATAAATAATTTTATGCAATGGTGTATAACACCATATCCCAACATCACCTTTGCATTAAGGTTGTGTCTATTTTATTAAAATTAAATTCATATAATTATATAGGACCGTGTCTACTTTGATCAAACTTAAATTTATATAATTGATTATATCTATTTTGATCAAAATTAAAACCTTATAATTGATTATAAAAAATTTCATGTATTTTGTGTTAAAGATTAAACTTTGAGTTAAATTTTGTTTGATAATTAAATTAAAAAATAAATATCTCAAATATTAGTAATTAACAAGTTGCACAAATAATAGAAAGGGCACTAATAATAACTCACATAATAATTACATTAATTAGAAACAAAGCCATTGATAATTTATAAATATTAATCAATGTGAATATATTCATTCAATCATTTTCCATATCATCACAATCATTGGCATCATCCTTATCCTCATCCTCATTGATTTCTACATCATCAACATTGTTATGATAGAAATCTTGATCATCCTTGTTAGAATCTTCTATGACCTATGACTATTTTTTATAAAACATGTACAATTTCAAATTATAAATCAACATTGGGAGCTTAAAAAAATAATTGAGACATATAGTATAAATAAATTTATATATTTAGTCAATATATTTAGGGTGATAAGAATACATACAAAATATAATAAATAATTCACTCAAGTTTGTGCCTAAATATGTGATTGAAATAGTGATCCCTAGATCACAAGGTCAAGCTTGCTACACCCACAATATAGGGGAAATGAGTACATTAGGATAGTAACAATCATTCAATTAACTCTTATATCCATTTACAATTAATTATTGTGCAAGGTATTAGTGGAAAATATCATGTATACTAAACTTTGGTTGGTGCCATAGGTTTGTCAATATTCATGCATGAAAATATACACAAAATTTTATATTCTCTCATTAGAATGAGTTCAATCTAAATTAGTCATAATACATTACCAACTAAAGAATATTTTTGTAAATCTACACCCTCCTTTAGTACATAGTTCACATTCAATAAACACCATATTATGAGTTGTTTTCTCTAGTGCACATTGTATATCTAAAATTTATCCATGCAATACTATATTAGAACTTTTATAATCATGAATCTATCCCAAGCAACCATCCATTAAATTTTTTAATACATTTTAACATAATGACAAAAAAATATATATTAAAAAAATTAGTAAATTGCAAAGTAGGTTTACATGTCTTAAAAAGAATCATGGCACACCAATTCTTGAGAATTGATAAAATATAGATGGATTGTAAATAAACAATCAACAAGAGAGAAGGATACCTCCAAACCCTATAAACGTGACATGTAAGCATTTGTTCCTCTAAATATCATACATGCTTTGAGTATAAAAAATAATCTATGCCTTTATGTTTAAAATTGGATCAATAAAAAACCATTTAAAAATAGTAGTATTAAAGTTAACCATGGTTGAATAGGAAGGAAGAACAACAAAATATTTTTCTCACCAACAAGAAACACAACACAATGAATCATGAATTTGGAGAGGAATTGTAATCAACATCACAAAATTATGAAAGTGTCTACTTGTAACCTTGATAGGGCAATCCTAATTATTCCCAACATCAACCTTAATGTCATTCTAGAATTAGAATTTGGTTTATCCAAAAAATTAGTAACTTGATTTGCTTCGCTTCTAGTCTAGTTCCATGTAGCAACACCAAAACTATGAATGAGGATGTTGATGTATTTATTACATTCATTTAGTTGCCACTACTTGAAGTGAGAGTATTTTAAAATTATCAACCAATATTTATGAGTTAGATTCCAAATAATATTGGTAAGTTGTCTTTTCTTAGCATGCAAAAGAGATTGGTGAATGACCATAACCTCCACAAAATTATTATAACCAAAAAAAGACTACCTACAAAATAGAAATTGACTCTAACATTATAATAAAAATAAACACCTCCTATGTTAGCTTTTCCAGGATTGACTTTTGAAGCACCGTCAACATTAATTTTAACCAAGCTTGGAAGAGGGTATTCCTATTGAGTAAGTTGATAATCCCGAGGATTGTTATTAGAGGATGGAATATGGTATGGAAGTATTATTATTCATGGTTTTCCATATTTGAGAAACTTTTCCAAGGGCCATAATTATAGGTCTGAAAGTACGATTATGCATGTTTAAGTACTTGGGATTAAGAATTGTATCCTATAAGTCCTACTCCACACACCATCTCCAATATAGTTTGGTAGCAAGAACTATATTATTATTCAGTGAAGATTTCACAAAAATATTTTTTTTAATAAAAAGAGGATAAAAACTTTATTCAATCAAGAGAGATATACAAAGTGCAGAATTACATCAAGCCCACACAGGGGCAAAGTCTAGCACAAAACAATCAAGTGACACCAAGGTAACAACGTAAATCCTTGGAAACAAGCTCCTCCAACTCCTGAGAAAGATTTTTCGGTAGGCCGCCCCAATCATCCACCATCCAAACTCCTCTCCTCTCAAAAGCCCATCTGGCCAGGCCATCAGCAATGTTATTCCACTCCCACAAGATGGGGCAAAAGGTGACAGACTCCAATGCTCCCTCTAAAGAAATAATTTGTCTCACCACAATAGCCAGCTGCCAATTCACCTCCTCCATTTTGTGCTTGTTCAACAAGTCAATCACAATCTAGGAATCAAACTCACAAATTATCCTTCTCCACCCAAGAGCACAAGCCCTTTTCAAAGCCATGAGAATAACCAAAGCTTCCATGAAATTGCTAGAATGTTGGCCACAATATTCAAAAAAGAGGAACTCCACAATTCCATCACTATCTCTTCCAACACCCCCACCTTAGCATGACCTGGGTTACCTTTGGAGGAACCATTAGTATTAGTCATAAACACCCCAAGGGGAGGAGTCCTCCAATGACCATCCCAAAGGACCTTCCCTTTACTAATTCACCTTCGACCACCACCAACCCTACCCATATCACAGGAAGATATCCCCAAACACTGAGCCACCCCCACATCTCCCAAGACCACAAGAACATAGAGATCACACTTGGCCACTAAAGTCTCCTGGATAACTCCCAAAATTCTCATCCAGACCTATCTCACCTGAAGTTTCTTGTCCAAAAAGATCCTGCGGTTACACTCCAACCAAATATGCTAGATAATCAAGATGGGGCCAATGACTAGGCAATATGGAGAAAAGAGGTCTTAGCAGGAGAATTCCCCATTTTGAGCCAAAAATCTTCTAGAGAAGAAGCATGTCTACACGGTTGGTTCCAGATAGCCCACCAGTAATGCTAGACCTCCTTTACAAAAGAATGATGAAAAAAGAGGTGGGAAATATTCTCATCACTATTAGAACACAAAACACACCTGGAGGGTCCTTCAAATCCACACTTCTATAGATTCTCCTAGGTCAAGCATCTACCTTGCATCACAAGCCAAGAGAAGAAATTCTTGGGTCAAGGAAAACTATTCCAGATTTGCTTCCACCAGGTGACCCCCTCACTCCTACAAAATTGCTTGTCCAACACCTAATAACTTGAGGCAACAAAACATTTTCCCTTCTAATCTTGACCCCAGGCCAACACATCCTTATCCAAAAGAGAGTTGCAAAATCGACCAACAAGAATGCAAGCAAGCTCCTGACGATCTTCCATCAAGCCCCCAGGAGGCCATTCTTGAGAGTCTTTCCACCGATAGATAATAGCTTGCTCGAGAACTTGTGAGGTTTTGAAGTCCTCCACATGGCTCCAACCAACCTCCAAGAAAACCCTACATAAACCTTGCAAATGAAGATGAGAAACCAAAATAGGAGGATTCCCATTCCAAGAATCCTGCCAAAAAAAGCCTCTGAACCTCTATTGCAGATCCAAAATAGTCCTTTCTTAATCAACTTAGCCCCCCTTTTCAAAGTACTCCAAACCATAGAGCCCTTACCCACAAGGTTGTATCAAGGTACATCCCCACTCTCAACATCTCCAAGGTATTTGGTGGTGAGTATCCTGGCCCAAGTCTATGACTATTGAGTACACCACCGCCAATAGAGTTTTTCCGCCAAAGCTTTCCCATTTAACTTGGCTCGTCTCAGCCTGAGACCACCTTCTTGCTTCACACGACACACATCTTCCCACTTCACAAGGCTCCACTTCCTCAAAAGGAGATTACCAGACCAAAGAAACTATCGACAAAGACACTCAAAATCTTTGACAAAGTTGGCCTAAGTAGATAACAAAAAACACCTATCTAATGGAAGGGCTTGAATCACTGACTTCTGAAGAGTAACTCTGCCCACTGTAGAGAGCCATATACAAGTCCAATGACTAACCATCTTATGAAATTTATCAATCACATCCTACCAAAAAAATCTTGGAAGCGAGCGTACAGTAATAGGGATACCAATATACATGAAGGGAAGGGAACCAATATGAAATCTAAGAATCCTAGAAATTCTTTGTTGAATTGGCTTAGGAGTGTTGAAGAAAAAAATAGAAGACTTACTCTCATTAATACTTTGTCCCAAGGCAGCCAAGTAGCAGTCCAATGCCTTCCACAAATTAACTGCTTCTTCCACCTTGGCTAATCCCATCAGAGTCATATCATTCACAAACTATAGGTGGGATTGAGAGGGAACACCATTTCCCCAATGCCAACCATGTATTAAGCCAAGATCTAAGCAAGATATCATGAATCTCCCAAGCCCCTCTGCCATCAATATAAATAAGTATGGGATAAAGGATCCCCTTGCCACAAACCCCTAGAAGCCCCAAAAAGCTTAGAAGGTTCCCCGTTAACCAACATAGAGGAGGTAGAGGTGACACAACTCATAACCTACTCAATCCAAGAACTACCAAACCCAAAATCCTTCAAAATATTGGAGATAAAATCCCATTTGACCCAATCATAAGCTTTAGCCATGCCCAGTTTAATAAACATAACCTTCTCCCTGGACGAATCCATATAATGAATAGTCTCAGCAACAATCACCACCCCATCAAGAATCTATTTTCCAGACACAAATCCACCTTGCTCCTTAGAGATCAACTTGTTTAGCCACGACTTTAAACAATCCACAATTAACTTAGTAATAAATTTATAAACCAAATTACACAGGGAAATTGGTCTGAAGAGATCCAAAGAATTAGCACCTTCCCTTTTAGGGATAAGCGATAAAAAAGTAACATTCAGGGCCCTAAGAATTTGCTTATTCCTTTGAGACTCTTGGACCACCTCTAGAAGATCAAGTTTAATAGTTTCCCAGAATTCCTGAAAGAATTCAATCAAAAAACCATCAGGGCTTGGAGCTTTACCTTTCTTCATTTGAAACACAATGTCCTCCAACTCCTACAAGGAGATTGGTATTAGAAGAGATTCATTCATAAAATCAGACACCAAAGTAGGAATGCAAGCTAAGATTGTGGCTTCCTCCTCTCTAGCTGGGGGAATCATTAGTAAACAAAGCAGAAAAATGTCAGACAACCTCTTTTGAAATCTCAGCAGCAGAGCAGAGAGGATCCCCTTGGTGAGACATGAGAGAGGACATGATATTTCCTTGTCATCTATCCTTGACTGAATTATGAAAGAAAGAAGTATTCCTATCGCCTTCTTGGAGCCAATCAATACGAGATTTCTATTTCCAAAATATTTCCTCCGGAATTTCCCATTCCTCTACAACTTTCACCGTCGAAGCTTCCTCCTTACTCAACTCCTCAAAAATCCCTTGATCCCAAATCTTCTGAGTAACATAGTCCAGATGCTCCTGAGCAGCCCTTTTAACCTGAAACACATTGCTAAAGTGATGTCTATTCCAACGTTTTAGCATATATTTAATAAACTATAACCACTTGGAAAAGTACATAGCAATGCCAAAAGTCGGCCTCCCAACACTCCACTATCCTAGAACAAGATCATGAAGAGTAGCATCCCTTAGCCACATGAGTTGGAATCTAAAGGACAACTTTTTTTAGACCATCTAGTCAAACACGCTGAAAATTTGATAGACCAGTGATCCGACCCCCACCAATCCAAAATCTCAAAACTAGTCACCCAACTGTCACTAACCCAATAACTAGATACAAGAAATATGTCCAATCTTTTAGAGATGGCCGTATTCCCAATCCACCTATTGTTCCAGGTAAACATCTCTTTCCCTGGTTTGATATCCACCAAGTTTAGGAAAGCCATATTGTCTCTAAGAAGCACTGAGGAAGGTCCAATAGAAAAGTATCCCCTCTCTTCTCCCCCGAATAATAAATAGAATTGAAATCACTTGCCAAAATCCATGGAAGAAAAGGCTCCAAAGATCAAATATATCTTACATGCGACCACAAATTCAGCTTACCAATAAAATCTGTAGGAGCATATATGTTGGAGAAAAGAATTCTCTCCCCTGACTCCAAACTAGAAGCAACAATATAAATAGAGTACTTGCAAGAGAGCCACCAAATAGGAACAAATCTGTGTGGATCCCATAAACAAGCAAGATCCCCATAGTTACCTTGAGCTCCCACACATTGGAACATACCTCTACCCAAAATCATCATACTTGCAACTGATAGTTTAGTCTCCTGAAGGAAGACCAAATCAGGAGAGTGACTCCAAATTAAATCCTGAATATCCTTTTTTCTAGGGATTCTATTCATATCCCTCACATTTTAAGATATCACAATCATCATTGGGATTGGGTGAATTGTGCATCAATAGTCCTCACTGAACCTGACTTCACCAACGTTTCTCCAATTAACTTCATTTTTTCTTAATCCTTCTTCTTGCCAACTTTAAGGGGATTCTCAGGAGGCCCCTTTTGAAGGGGTTTCTACTGCAAACCTAATGTTGGAGAAGAAACTTTACTTTTACCAGGCTCCTCAACACCTTTTTCAATTATGGGTCCAAAACTAGAATTCCCAAACCCCAAATTCAATTCTGGCACCGAAGTAATCTCTTTGAGCTTAGGATTAGAGAGAGGTAGACCCAAAACCAACTGAGCAGGAGGGTTTGTCAGAAATTCCTGATTAGACACAAAATCAAGTTGCTCCCCCAGGTCCTTCTCAACAATAGAACCATCTGCAACCTGCATGTCAATGGGAAATCCTTCTTCCTGAACTAAGTCCTCCAAAGCATCAAACCTGTTAAAAGTTTCATCTTCTTGTCTATCCTTAAGAGTCCTCTTTTTCCCCCTATTATTTTTACAAGGTTTAATTGGGATAAAACCATCCTTATCCACCACCATATTCATGAAATAAATGGTAACAAAAGGGAAAGGTCTCATAATCTAGCTTTTGAGTCCAATAGACAGAACCAATGCTCATATCTATCAAATTTGGCAACGAATTATTCAAATCAATTTCAACACACACACGAGCATAAGAGAACACATTTTTAGAGAAAGTTTGTTGCAAAGGTCCATTGGGCCTACTGAGCATAAAATCAATCATCTATAAAATATCATTTCTCCAAAATTCTAAAGGCAGGAGGGGGAGGTGCACCCAAACCGGAACCCTAGAAGGAAGTTCCTCAGTAGAATTGAAACCCATATGCCATGGTTAAATGAAAAGGCCTACTTGATGGGGAAGGTTGGTAGGAAGTACAAAGTAAGAAAAAGAAAATCCTCAAGTCAAAATTGAATTGGAATAAATTGCAATTGCATTCTCACACCAATTTCTACGTCCATAATTTAACTTAGAATAAGGAATTGTGTTTGTACCTTTTTGATGCAAATTTTGCATGCTGGTCGTGGCTAGCCATTTATGTACACCTCCAATTTAATCAATAAAAGTTTCTATTACTTATGAAAAAAATAATAGTAATAGTAGTAATAATATGTAGGTGTAGATGAAAGTGCAAATGGGAACATTTAGATTGAAAAGGTGAATTTGGAAAAGTGCAAATGAAAAATGCTAGATGGAAAAGCTGCAGATAGAAAAGTGTAGATGGGAAATTGCAGATGGAAAAGTACAATTGAAAAAATATAGATGGAAAAGTGTAGATAATAATTTGTGGATGGAAAAGGTCAAATGGAAAAGTATGAAAAACAGATGGAAAGGGTGCGATGGAAAAGTGAAATGGAAAAGTGTAGATGGAAAAGTGTAGCGTAAGGTGTAGATGGAAAAGGTGTAGATGGAAAGGTGCAAATAGAAAGGTGTAGATGGAAATGATTTGCGCCTAGGATAGAAAGCTGCGCAGATGGAAAGTGTAGTTGGAAAAGTGCAAATGGAAAAGTGCAGATGGGAAAGTGCACTTGGAAGTGGTTTTCCCATGCATGCACTTGGAAGCGGTTTTTTTGCAAGTGTACTTGGAAGTAGTTTTCTTGCAAGTGCACTTGGAAGTGGTTTTCCTGTAAGGGTACTTGGAAGGAGTTTTCCCACAAGGGCACTTGGAAGGGGTTTTTCCACAAGTGCACGTGGAAGTTATTTTTCTGCAAGTGCACTTGGAAGTGATTTTTCTACAAGTGATTTTTCTACAAGTACACTTGGAAGTGGTTTTTCCATAAGTGCAATTGGAAGTGGTTTTCCTACAAGTGCAATTGGAAGTGGTTTTCCTACAAGTGCACTTGGAAGTGGTTTTCCTGCAAGTGCACTTGGAAGTGGCTTTCTCACAAGTGCACTTGGAAGTGTTTTTTCTGCAAGTGCACTTGGAAGTGGTTTTCTTGTAAGTGCACTTGGAAGTGGTTTTCTTGCAAGTGTAGTTGGAAGTGGTTTTATTGCAAGTGTACTTGGAAGTGGTTTTATTGCAAGTGCACTTGGAAGGGGTTTTCTTACAAGTGCACTTGGAAGTGGTTTTCCTACAAGTGCACTTGGAAGGGGTTTTCTTGCAAGACACTTGGAAGTGGTTTTTCCACAAGTGCACTTAGAAGTGGGTTTTCTACTTTGGAAGTGATTTTATTGCAAGTGTACTTGCAAGTGCACTTGGAAGTGGTTTTCCTATAAGTGCACTTGGAATTGTTTTTTCGTAAGTGAACTTGGAAGTGGTTTTCCTGTAAGTGCACTTGGAAGTGGCTTTACTGCAAGCGCACTTGGAAGTGTTTTTTTTGCAAGTGCACTTGGAAGTGGTTTTTTTCACAAGTGCACTTGGAAATGATTTTCTCGCAAGTGAACTTGAAAGTGGTTTTACTTCATATTTAATGAAAAGGAAGGCATCATATGAAATATTAGTACATGATACATTTAAACCTCCAACATTTCACTATTTTAAATTTACTTTTTTTTTTAACAAGGCCCCAAAGATGAGTGAAACTCATCAACCAATCAGATTGACAATAATAATTTTTACTATTAAATTTTATTGTATTAATTTAAATGATCATATATTATATTTATTTTTAATAACTTTATATTACATAAAAATAGTAAATATAATTATTTATTTTAAAAATAAATATATTTAAATATATAATAATAAATATAATTATACTTGCATTCTTTAAACTTGATCAACAATTAAATAATCTATAAAATAAAAAATGTGGCATGAAATTATTACATCGTTGGTATGTAATCCATTGGCAAGTCCTTCAAAATATTATTTTACCCTGATAGACTTGAGTGATGTGATGGGCATTAAAAGCCTTCAAAGAAAGAAATAAAATGAACTTTTATATGAGACCACATGTTAATAACTCATATCCATTGCAAAGTTTGTAGGAAAAATATTACAAAACCTTACCAAAGCAGTTAGGTAATAAGTAATTGTAGGATTTGAGAAATACAAATCCACAGAACCCAAAGAACACCTGCATGCAAGAAACTTGTCACAAAGAGAAGAGATGGAGACAAACAAGCAAGGGTGCTCTGAACGCTGAAAAAATGTATTCATCTGAGAGAGATAAATTACAATGATGAATCCTTATAAAAGGATATTGTGCAACCCTAAAAGAAACCCTAATAGGTAGACATTTAATAATTAATATAATTATTAAATGTCACAAAATGCAAACTAAAGTGAAATCTTAAGAGGATAAAGGTAATTTAATCAACATGATTAAATTAAACCTTTACTCTAACACCCCCTTAAGATGAGCAAAAGTGCAGCTACAAACATGTGCAAGAAAGCAAAGGTAACTACAATGCAAGAAAGTAAACTTGGGTCCCAGCAACAAGGCCTGATCAGGTACCCAATTACAACCAAATCTCTATAAAGTGGAGAAATAAAGAAAACCTCATGGGAAAAACTCTACTCCAAAAAGAGATGAAAGAAATAAATGCACTAATAACAGAAGGATAGGAGGTGGATAACATAAGACCCCCCATAGACAACTTCTATCATATAAGTACATGTACAATGGTCTCCATAGGAGAAAAAGAAAGAGACTAGAAGGCCCCCCCACAATGAAGAAACTCTTGTCGCACATATGGATGCCTGAGGTAGAATCCAGAAAGAGATCTTGAAGCAGCATATAATATTCCTCCCCTTGGGAAGAAATGGATCCAAAGGATGAAGATGAAGAAACCCTATGAAGAGAGAAGAATCAATCTGTCTCAAGATGTGTGCCATAATAGGATGCTGAAGAATCTCTCTGTCTGAACTGAAACAAAAGATGTCAAATCCAAACTGAACTGAAGACTCAAAAACTACAACCTCTGAATGCACGGATGATGGTGGGCTAACAGCAGGAATATGGTTGTCAACAAAGAGGAGCTGAAAATCCTCAAAGTAATCCTCCAGATCTGCAATGTGAGACTCAACAAACAAGAATGAAATGTCTGTGAAAAAAGAATCCCATGGTGCTATCTCTGGAAGATGGATGATTTCCTGCTTAACTGAATCAATAGGAGACAAAGAGGTGGAAATTTCAAACTGATCAGGAACAACAGGAGATGTTGATGCATGTATAATCTCAATCTGAAGAGTAGGAACTGTGAGACAATCCTTTGATTCATCGGAATATGTAAGGGTGTCTAAATACTGAAGTTCCTTTAAAGTATCATGATCAAAGGGTGCATTCTCTCTCCAACCAATGGGTACAAGACAATCTGAAGCAGGATCCTTTGGGAATGGAGAAATACTGGGGTCTCCATAGATCTCCCAAAGACGTGTCCAAAGTGAGTGAGGACAATCAATGCCCAATATAGCCCACATAGTGTCAGAATCAACACTAGACAATATAAGTCCTACTATGTGATTTCTAATGATATCCCAAGCTAGTTTTCCCTTTGAAGTTGCTGGTTCAGGTATGAGATCATACAAATAAGGAAAAATATTAAGCCACCTACAGTGTGTAAGTATGCCCTTTGCCCATGACTCATAATTACCCTGTTCCAGAAAAATAACTGAAGGGTGAGTAGAAAAACCCATGATAACTCTTCAAATTGACAAATCTGAGACGAACTAACCTCAATACTAATAAAGCAGATCAAATAAAGCCATCCCACACAAACAAATCATTTCCAAGTGCTGAAACGTCCAAGTAATTGACAGATGTGTGAAAACACAAAATACTAAATAAAAATTACTTGGTGCAAATTCTGGAAAAATAAATGATAGATATGGAAAGAGCACAGAAACCCCTTTCCAACGCCTATGCGTTTGTGAAAAACGGAGTCCGTATGCAAAAGATATGGCTCCGGGAGTGCAAAAAACAAGTTCTGACTTTGACTGAGGAAAACAGCATCAAAACGGAAAAAACTGAAAATCATACCTAATCCATCAGAACGGCACCGGAATCAGCTTTCCAACGGTATCTCATTTGAAAAAGACAGAGATCGTACGCCCATTTTATACCCGATTTACCAAAACTACTCCAAAAAAGCATAACTAGGACCCTAGAGCCCTCAGGGGCTAAAAAAAGAGACCCCTGGTCCGCTGGGTGACCAAGGGCTGGGTGCGGGTGCGGCACCGGCAGCCGAGCGGCGGGTGGCGGCGAGTCGGCGGAGTAGGCTGACCGGCAGTCAAGAAGCCGCAAGGGGTCTGGTTTGCTGGTGGTCGGCGGTGATTCCGGCTTGCTGTCACCGGGTCAATGTGGGTCGCGTGACCGTGGCTCGGCTAGTTTGAAGCGCATTGGCGCAGGAGCCGCTTGAGCCACTTAGTGGCCGCGGTGGGTGGCGGGGCCTACAACAGACCGGGTCACAAGAAAGCTTTTAAAAACTCGTTTTAATTTTTTTTAATTTTTTTTGAAATTTTCACGCCTCAGAAATCGTGCCTGGGGGCCGTACGGCCCCTAAGCAAAAAAAATTTGCCTCCCAGATCAACTATTCCCAAATAGGTCAAACCATATATGAAAATATGGGTTTTTGGCCACTCTGAATCCAACCGTGAGGTCCGTTTGGGCCCAAAATGCACCCAAAAAATGGAGTAAGCTAAATCCACTCAAAATTAGCCAGAAAACTTCTGAAAGCCCTATCAAACCCTTGAAGCTCCAAATTCTTCAGAAATTGAACAACCCAAAGAACACCTGCATGCAAGAAACCTGTCACACAGAGAAGAGATGGAGACAAACAAGCAAGGGTGCTCTGAAAGCTGAAAAAATGTATTCATCTGAGAGAGATAAATTACAATGATGAATCCTTATAAAAGGATATTGTGCAACCCTAAAAGAAACCCTAATAGGTAGACATTTAATAATTAATATAATTATTAAATGTCACAAAATGCAAACTAAAGTGAAATCTTAAGAGAAGAATAAAGGTAATTTAATCAACATGATTAAATTAAAACCTTTACTCTAACAGTAATCATATTAAATGTAAGACAATAATGAATGTGGCTGGACATGTGGGATATACATCATCATTGAATAAAAGTACTCATTTTTCTTGAATGAAATGAAGGCTCCAAAAATGAGCGAAAATTTCTCAACCAATTAGATTGGAAATAACTCATTTTTGAAAATATTTTTTGTTAAAAAAATTACATTTTAACTTTGAAAAGATAAATATTTACTTTCCATAAAAAACTCCACCTTTTCATTTGCTAGCAGGTATAACTGTTAATCCCCCTATTAAGTGATTTTCATTGTGATAGTTCTTGCTTGACGATAGGTACTAAAAATAGTGGAGGCTTTGAACAACTCACAAAAGTGAAAAACTTCAAATTGAATATTTGAAACAGATTCAATCTTGGACCCACAATCTCATTGTATATCCTTAAAAGCATTATCATTTTTTTGCATGTAACAATAGAGTGAGGAAAATAATAATAATTCCTATCCCCTACTTGTAACCATTGAGCATTAGTTTTTTGTTGCCACATGATTTCCTCTTTATTAAATAGAGGATATTGAATGTATTAGGAAGAAAATAAAAATAAATAGAAATGGTTAAGTAAAACAACCACATAACTGAAACCCCACAATTGATCAATTGAAAACTACCAGATTGATAAATAACTATGATGCAATAATATGCTAACAATCCCTCCTTATTACATCATATGTCCAAGAGGGAAAAGCAAGAAAGTTCGAAAAGCTTCAAACTTCATAGCTGCAAGAGATTTGGTGAATATATTAGCATGTTGCTCTTGAGTTGAACAATACTGGAGCTAGATATTGTGATGCTAAAAAAGCTCACAAATATAATGACACTAAACCTCAATATGCTTGGTACACTCATGGAAAACAAGATTGTGAACAAGCTTCAACACACTCTGATTTTCGCAAAACAAGGTGGTAGGACTTATCTCAGGAACACCCATACCTATCAAAATGTGACACAACCATATCACCTCACAAACAACTCCACCCATAGCATGATATTCTACCTCTATGGAAGAGTGAAAAATAGTGGTATGTTTTTTTCTCCCCCAAGATATGAGATTAGATCCAAAACAAAAAATTAGCCTAAAGTAGACGTCATGTCATCCACTAGACTTGTATAGTCTATAGGGTAAAAACACAAACCTATGTTGCACTTTCGGGCAACTAAATAGTTTAGAGTGAAACTGTTTCACTCTAAACAATTTTAGGTGAAATAATTTCACCTGAATCTACGTGGCCTAAACACGACACAAAGTTTCAGGCCAAACCCTTTTGCTTGAAACAACAAAAAAAAGATTCCTTTGTCGATTTAAAATTTGAATCGATTTGCATGTAAGTTTTGATTGAAAGTGTTTTGGTCAAAATGGTTTTGGTTGAAACCCTTTCACTTGAAACCTTTTCACTCAAAACTATCTATGTGGCATCCTTGTTGGCAACCACTTCATCTTTTTTCAATTTTTTTTGAAAACTTTCACTTGAACATGATATTTCTTCAATCAAAATGATTTTTTTCAAAAAATTAAAAATACCCGTTTGTAGAGTTTGGAGTCACGAATCTAAAAATATTTAATTTTTGATATTTTGATTAGTTTTAATATGTTTTTTTTAAATAATGCAAGTAGGTTGTTAAAATAAAAAATGAGGCTGATTATAAATTAAAAAATACTAAAACATATTAAAATAATTTGAAAAATATATGGCACACTAGAGAGAATCCTCTCAAAAAGGGTATGATTTGTTTTTTGAAAATGATAAAAATATCACACAATAGTTGACATCAAATGAAAACTATCAAATTTTGGTATGTTTGACTTTAACACGTTATTATGAGGAAAATATACATCAAATTTTTTAATTTTTTCCATGCACTAGATATTGAAGTTACCTATTTGGGAAAACTAATTTAGGGAAAAAAATTTGTTTTCTATTTTTTTCTGGATGTCAACTCAACATCACTTTTTCTTGAAATTTTTTCAGCTATTCAAAATCTACTCTTAAATTTTATAAAAAATATCAAAACAATTTTTTAATTTTTTGAAAAAATATAGGAATAAAATTCATCAAGAGTTATACATTTCATTAGTTTACATCATTTTGAAGTTCAAAACATAAAGACCACTTTTATGTGGTCGAAACTTTGAGAAATTTTGTTTGTGATTCCTTTATAAAAGTGTGACACAGGTTTGTACTTTTACCTCACATTTGTGTATTCGCACAAAGAAAAATATGCACTTTGTTTGTATTTTAGGCCTTATGCCATTGTACTATGGATGTATCTCAAAACACATCTTGTTGCCTTGTAATGAAAAAATTTAGGTTCCTGCATGAACCTAGAAAGATAGCTAACAACATAGTTGATATCTGGCTGACATAAGTCAATTAAATAAGATTCCTAATAAACTGACGATAAAGAGTAGCATTCAACCAAGTTGATGGATCATCACGAGAAAGTTGCAAATTTTTCTCCATGGTTGTCAACATAGGTTTGCAATCTTCCATTTTGAATTTCTCAAGCAATGTCTTGGTATATTTTATTTGAGAGACCTAAATATGATTCTTCTATTTCTACACTTCAAGTCCAAGAAAATAATGTAGTATCCCAAGATATATCATGTTGAATGGTCTTTTGAGATCATCCTTTTTAGTACCAATCATTTGTGGTGAAATCTCAGTGATGACTAAATCATCAACATATACACTCACAATTACATTCTCCCCCTTTCTCTTTGAGGTAGAGATTGAGATCATAAGGATTCTCAACGAACCCATGATTAAGGATATGCTCATCAATCTTGATATACCAGGCTTGAGGAGCTTGTTTAATACTGTAGAGGTATTTGATAAGTTTGCATACTTTATGCTACTATTGAGGTGCAACATATCACTCTAGTTAAGTCATATAAACTTCTTCCTTGAGATCTCCATTTAAAAAAGGCACTCTTTACATCTACTGCTGAAATTTCCAACCAAATTGAGCTACCATTGACAATACCATACAAAAAGTATTGATTTTTCTATGGGTGTGAAAGTCTCATCAAAGTGCATTCCTTTTGAGCATAGATCTTAGCCACAAGTCAAGCCTTTTACTTATCAATGTTACCATCTTCCTTCTACTTGATCTTGAAGACCCATTTGCATCCAATAGCCTTCTTCCCTAGTGAAAGATCAACAAGTTTACATGTATTATTCTGTTAGGTCTCAAAAATGTAGGTTGTAAATCCTAAGAGGATGCTTGGCTCTATGATCAGACTTACAACATTTTTGGGCTAACAAATGGAGTTGACCTATGTGGTTGATGAATCCCTCCACTTTAGGCTCTACTCTACCTAGATAGGTGAACCTTGATGATTGATGTAGATTTAAGAGTTGTGTAACTTAATTGGATTTAAGGTTCTACCCACAATGGCATGAAATGTGGAATAGATGAAGGCTTGTTAGCTACTCCTACTCCTAGTGCTGAAATTTGAAATATGAATGTATGAATAAGATTTTATGAAATTTTGTAAGGTATTAGGTATGATCATTGCCTACTTCTATTGGGCTAATGGACTCAAGAGGTGAATGATATGTGACTTACTCACTAGATACAGTTTGAACTGTTTGGCACCTGTGACTGTTTATACCTTGTATAAATGTGCAAGAATGTAACTATGTTCAGAATCTTCTTATCAATCCAAATGATTCTTCTCAAGCTATTGTGATTAATTAATAAGAAGTTTTAATCCTTTTGAAGGAACCAATTTACTAAATCACACAAAAGCAACAAGTGTGCCTTAACAAATCAAATATATTTTTGATTTGAATAACTAGATAAAATCAAACTGGAGATAGTATGATAATTTTATTGATTATAGGGCTCTTCTTATCGATCCAAATAATACTTCCATATTACTGTGATTAAGTAAAATGATTTTAATTCTTTTGAAGAAACCAATTAATTAAACCACACAAGAACAACAAATGTGCCTTGATAAATTGAGCTTAACACACCAATTTAAATAATAAGAAAGCACTAATTTGAAGACAACCAGATAATCGAATACTATCAACAAACAATTGACATCAACATTGGGACACTAGTTAATTATCCTTCTCCATTTATATTACTTCAAAAAAATGGTACATTGTATATCAGAAGTCTTTGTTGCTATGAAATATCTATAATAATATTGTTGTTAGTGTAATAATAGTCCTAGTCTAATGATCTTCTCATCTAGCCTTGGTTTCCCTTATATATGTGGGAAGCTACAAGTTTCAGGCCCTTACAAAAAGTCATGTTTCTTCTTAAATAAAATGCTAACAATTGTTTTAGACACAAACACATAAAATGAGAAGTCTACAAATAGTCTGTGATGCACCACAATTTGTTAATCTTCATCAGGTACCCGTGATCACTAAAGATCTACCCAAGTTCCATACTCCATGGAAATGCACCAGACACTACTAGAATTCGATAACCTGTACTCCTTATTTTGTTTGAGCGATAAACAAATTAACCCTAGATAGATATTCAATATATCTCATTTTAGGATAAGTATCAACGTTGTTGATCATATCTTTTATGAAATACTCGAGATCAAGAATCCGTTCCAATTCTATATGCGTCTTCTCCATCACCATCTCTTCATCATTGATTTCATCAAGAGCCATTGGTAAATACTGAGAGATTTCATCCTTCCATATATATTGATCCTTCAACTCCCCTTCATCATCAAAGAAGTTTGGTAAAGTCATATTCAAAGGTTGGGTGAAATCACCAAGCTCCTACGTTAGTATGGTGTGGAAATGGTCGTGCATATTCATCAATTCTTGGTATTCCTGAAATGCATGTTCACCATCATTCCCTTTGGATTTTATTTGTTCCTCTATCTCTTTCATCATGTTATGTAATCTTTCATGTTCTTGGTAGGTCGTGAATGTCTTGTTGTGGATAATCTAAACCTTATTAGTTTTCTTAAACATCTTGTCGAATATCTTACATACCAATTTTGAAGCCATATAAAATTTGGTAGTGTTTAATTTCTTTCTTAATTCCTCATGTTTTTTTACATTATCTCATACTTCTGCTTCCAGTACGTGGTTTCAGACATAGCTTCAAGTACCTTTCTTTCATAGTTTACCAGTGGAGAATAAAGGCCAAAGGAGGAAGGCAAATTATCTATGTAGTTAATCACCTCTTGTTTCAATCTCTTTTTTTTAGAAACACGCCCCTTGTTATCTCTTATTAATTTTTCAATCTGAGCCTTGGTGAGTTTAGCAGCATTGATATTCAATTCAATTGTCTCAACAAGATCTGTATCTCCTACTCGCTGCACTAAAAGATGACAAAATACTTGATTGGGTTATCAATAAGTGTGGGCCTCTTTCCTAGTGGATATAGAGCCCAAATCCGTAGAGTAGCATTATCCAGATTATACCCTAAGCCAGTATAAATATTGTTACTAGCTTCATCTATTAGCTGCAAGGTTTTATTCTCCCTCATGAAACTGTCAAAGACTGTAGCTGAACTAATATCCCACCTTGGGAGAAGCATGACCCCAACTTCTTGTAGCAGCTCTCATCCTCTTTCTGGGGTGATATCTTTCATCTCCTTGTTAATTTCCTCTTGCAATTCTTTTAGGGCATCAAATTCTTGCTCAGGACTAATTTCTCCTACTCTTTCTCTTATCATCTTCCCTTTGTATTCATAAATGAATGACTTAAATTTTGGGGTTTGAACAAATACGTCATCTGAAATGAAATCTTGGCTTGCACGATGTCTCACATCATCAGAGAGTTTTTCTGAGGCTTCAAATGAGATTATACTCCTTTCTGGTGGTAATTCATACTGGGGGATGGTAGGATTAGTCATTTGTGTGACCTCATCCTACTCTTCAATGTCATCTTCAACTGTAATGGGAGTGTCAACTAAGAAGCTAACATTTGGGGTGGGTTGTGGTGATGAGTGACTTTAGGGAATTATGTTTTTAGCTTGTTTCCTAGAACAATCACCTCTCCTCTCTTCAAAGGCTATGAGGGATATATCCTTAGTCAATTCTTCTTCACGTAGGATTAACTGCTCCACTCTTTCCATAGGGTCTTGTATTTCGTGAAAGGCTTTTGTATATAATGGACTATGACTTTTCCTCCATGCCTTTTCCATCACTACCCTATTGTATGCAACCTTTCTTATTGCTTCCTGAGATTCGTCATAGTTTTTAATTACATCATCTACAAAGAACACATGCTCATATTTTTTCAAATTTTGTGTTGTTTTGGCACTATGAATGAAATGTTCAAGATCAAAATTTTCCCTTTCCTTTCCTTGTGGCATGCCATAATAGTCTATTTGCTACCAACTGAATCATATCCCTTTTAAGAAATAATAGTAAAATCACCAAAACATAAAGTGGAAGGCATGCGATACTGTTTGCCATAACTCTTAAGATGCATATAATCCAAATAGGACAATTGCCTCACTATCTCTAAATATGCAATTCTATCAGGAATTGTTCTAGGCAGAAGGAATGGAGCTTCCTCAAACCCATATAGTCTTATCACAATGAAATCCTCATATGCATACCAATTTCCCCAGTTATGGTTTACCTTCCCTTTTGGGTTTTTCTCCTTGGGTCTAAGGAATTTATGTATCTTTGAGGACAAGTTGTAATCACAATGATGACCAAACAATCTATACAAGGGCTTCACAAAGTATTCCTTGAAGTACAAGTAATGAGACCTCCCACATCTACTATCCCAAATAGAAGTCCAAATATGTACTAGCCTTATGTTCTCATCATCATCCAAGTCTTTAATTCTTAACTCTTCTCCCCACATCCCCATTGCTTGTCCTTCATATAAGATCATGTGCATGAGCAAGGAGTATTGTCTGAAATTAATTGTATCACTGTTGTTTTCTTATGGAAGCCAGTGAAGTGTTTATAGCCTCTGCCAAGTACTCTACATAGTCAAATGACCTAGCATCTTAGCTTTGATCATTTCTACTAGGATCATAGGAGCTATGACCATCTCAACAAGAACATCTATTCCTAATACTCGTCCGACCGAGTAATAGGTATATTGATAGTACTCCTCAAACAAATTCACAGAGAATGGAGGTCGTTCATTGCCAAAAAATATTCTAAGTTGATTTCATGTGTCCCAAGGTCTATGCAAAGATAATTTCCACCTTTTATAACTTGTGTCCATATATAATACAATATTCTTCCAAGAGATACCTTATTATTAGTGGTGTTTTCTTATATATATCCAATTGAAAAACTGTAGAAATATAATATCTAGTGATGAGGATAAACTGTGACCCATCATGTGAATGAATCAACCTCATCTTGGGGTTATACATTTTGGCTAGTATTTTGATTAAATCCACATTGACAAATACATTTGGAATTACAAGCTTTCCTAAGTTCATATTCCATGGGTTTCACACAGGCCTATGACTATATTTCTTTCTATAATGGTATATAAATAAGTCGTACCCTCGCTGTGGAGTCCATACATCTCCTAGGTTCTTGTGTTTATCTTCCAACTTCTCAATTGAAGGGTTTAATTGGGATGTTCGTCTAGACTTTGGTCCAAAACCGGGACATTGTTTAATTAAATCTTGGTTTAGCGGTCTTGTGTCATTTTTCTATCTCTTTTCTTTTGGTTTTTCTATTGTTCCTTCCATGTTTTAAAACCCTATCTCTACTGCAATTCAAACAAACTTTGATAAAATCTTCAACTGAGTTCTGGATACTTACTTGAACCAGTGTCACCTTCTCCGAGCTTCTCACTATTGCTTGACCCTGAGTCCATACATCTCCCAGGTTCTTGTTTTTATCTTCCAACTTCTCAATTGAAGGGTTTAATTGGGATGTCCATTTGGACTTTGGTCTAGAACCGGGACATTGTTCAATTAAATCTTGGTTTAGCGGTCTTGTGTCATTTTTCTATCTCTTTTCTTTCAGTTTTTCTAGTGTTCCTTCCATGTTTTAAAACCCTATCTCTACTACAATTCAAACAAACTTTGATAAAATATTCAACTGAGTTTTGGATACTTACTTGAACTAGTGTCACCTTCTCCAAGCTTCTCACTATTGCTTGACCCTGTGTCCTCAATTTTCAGCTTCAATTCATTAAGATTCTAAGATCTTATGAGTAAGATATATCCAATATTTGGCACACTTCTATCGACTTTGGTTCATAAATGTCACTCATGCCAACTTTCTAATCAGTGGTAGCATTAATGTCAGTTGTCTCTTCGAAAGCCTCATCAGTCATGTCAACTGAGTGAGAAGTAATTTTCACTGTGTTGAAGAGACTTTAGTTATACTTTCGTTGATATCCTGTTCTCTCTTCGACATGTTTATGCCTTTGTTTCCTTTTCGGAGTTTCAAAGAGACATCTGATTATTTCTCTTCGACATCATAAGATCTCAAAAAAATTCATCTTGGGTTGTACCGCTTTCATATATTCTTTCCTTCTTTATTATCGGAGTTTCAGATAGACTTGCAACCGTCTCCCTTCAATATTTCAATGTCCCTTTGAAACTGATCTCCCTTTGTTTATTGGGGTTTTAGAGAGACTTGCATTTATGTCTTCCCGATACGGGCTTCTCTCTTCAATTTTTTCTTGCCTTTATTCTTTATTTTGGAGTTTTGAAGAGACATGCTATTACTTCTCTTCGATATCGTATAGTCTCTTTGAAAGTAATTCCACACTATTACTCTGCCGCATTATCATCATCAGAGTGATTAAAGAGACTTTAATCCATGTCCTCTTAATATAAGCTTGTCTCCTAAATTTTTTATTCTTAACTATTTTCGTAGTGTCGAAGAGACTTTTACATTTCTCAACCCGATAATTTGTTGTCACTTTGAAATTGTCGCTCTATCCACCAAGTCTTGGATTTGGCAGTTGTCAATTATTTATTGCATAATAATCAACTATTTTTGAGAGATGTTTTTATGTTTCCTGAATGCCAAAATAATTTAGCGCATTTAAGATATTAATGTCTCTTTGCATTTCAGTCTGTCAGAGAGACAAGTTATATTTTCTCTCTGAAACACTCAAGTTTCTTCAAAATATTCCTTTTTTAGGCTATCAGAAAGACTTCAGAATATCTTACTTCGATGTGTGGTGGTCTCCTCGATATTTTGTTTTGGCTTGTTTTATCAACTTATCAGAGAGATTGTAGTGTAACTCTCCCCGAAATGGCATTGTTTCATTGAAATGTGTATCTAATGACAAACTTAAGGGGATGTATGTGTTGGGGCAATGGCTATGAGGAAGGTGATTTTGAGTAGTATTTTAGTGGGATGGGTTTAGGAAGAGTATTATTATGGTAATTTTAGGAAAAATGATGGTTTTGAGGGATGGCGCTCATGGTGTAAAATTAAATAGTCATACTAAGGTGACAAGGACTAATAAAATTTTGAGGTTAAATTTTGGTTCCAACAGTGGCTCTGCTTGGGGATGAATGGCCGTGAGTTCATTACAAGAATTCAGAGCTACTCTAGGCCATAGACTATGAATGAAAAGACAAAAGAAAAAGAAAAAGGAATCCTAAAACTACTGTGCATGGAATAATATTTCCTTTTAAGAAAAAAAATGCTTCAAGAATTGTCCAAATGATCTTTCTGTAAAGGCTCAAAATTATTTGAATATATAAAGTGCTTGATTTTTGTGAGCCAAACAATAAACCAACATTTTTCTTGTAAGATCCACATAGTAGAAAATACCTAGCATTATTATGACATGGTGGCATTAGTTTGCATAGATAAATGTGTACCAATTCTAAGGGACTTGAGGCTCTATTCTTTGCAACAAGAAAATGGGCCTAACGTTTCTTTCCAACAAGACAATGTGAGCAAAGACTTCTTTTTGTATGATGGGAAGTCATCTCACCATACCTCTTTTAATCAATGTAAGAAGATAACCAAAACTAAAATGGCCAAATCATTGATGCCAAAGAGTTATGGATGCACTAGTCTTCATTGCAAGGACCTTACCTTCATGTGTGACAAAAACATGTTGAAACATCTTGTCAAACCTTGAAGCACAAGAAAAAACTTCGCCATTTCTAAATTTATGTCTAATGAGACAAAGTTTTTCACCATTATGGCAATCAAATTCAACTTTCAAGCAATGCTCGAATAATTGACTAACTGAAAGAAGGTTTTTTATGAGCCTCGGAACATATAGAACCTTTGTAATTTTACACTTGTGAGTTTTGAAGGGCAAAGATATATCTTTGATTCCATTAACTTCATATGATGTGTCATCACCAATGGATACTTACCCATACGAGGTAGATGGAGTGAGATCACAAAACCACTCTTGTTCACTTGTCATATGTCTAGATTCACTATACTCAACATACGAGATTGAACTGCTTGAAGTTGAGGCCTTTGTTTGAGCAACTTACAAGAAATCCACTTCATCTGAATATCCTGTGGATGTAACATTACCATGTTTTTTATTTGGATTTTTCTTCCAATGGGGTTTGTTATGTTTTCCCATTGAGAAGGCTTTTGTGGCTTTCTATGACTAGATTCACTATTGTAATAGAAATTGTACCAACAGTCCTTGAGATAATGTCCCTTTCTTCCACAAATGAGCATTTCTTTTTGTTGGAAGAGTTTTCTTAATTTTAATTTGATGATCCTGATGGACCAATCCAACAGTCAGATTGTTTTCCTTTTTTCTTTACTGCGAGGGCCTGATTGTCTTGGGCATTTGAAGTCTCACCATGGATTGCTTCTTCTTGTTGAAGCAAGTTTACCAACTCTTCAAAGGATGATTTTGCACTCACCACATTGAGACAAGTTCCAAACATGTGAAATGAGAGGGATATTTCTCTCAAGACTATGGGTACTAGAGAGTCATTTGTGACGTCTTCCCCTAATGCTTGTAGTGATGTCCTAATCTCTGCCACTCTCCTAAGAAAGTTCTCTAATTTTTGCTCATGTTGCATTTGAAGGTAATGCAATTGAATTTGCATGTGAAGAATTTGATTATGGTTTTTGGCCTCATAGACTATTTGAAGATGATCGCAATCATATTTTGCATTGTTGGCTATTTTAATGTGAGCTTGCACCTCATCTGACACACCAAATAGAATGGTTAATTTGGTCTTTTGATTGGCCTTGTCAAACCTAGTTTGATTTGGATCGACATTTTGAGGTCTAGTGATGTTCCCAAAGACTATATCCCAAAGGTATTCAAATTCTTATTGAGTTTGTACTTTTATCTTCCAAGAAACATAATTGTCTCCTCTCAAAAGTTGAGAGTCAAGGCGCATAATTTTTGGTGCATTGGTTGCCATTTTCTTTTCTTTTTTCTTTATAACTCCCTAAGAGTTTGACAAAACTTCTCATGGCTTCAAATCAAAAATTTGTACAAATTTAATTTCAAATTTGAAAATTTTCACCTTTTCTCCCATATTCAATTGCAATAAAAATATAGATTTTGAAAGTTTATAACTATATTTGCTGAAGATAAACTAGAGAAATTGTAAAAAATGCACCTTTTACACATCAAATTTCAATCAGATTCTTTCCAATTCTTTAACAAATATTTTTGCAACACACTTAGGATGCATTTTTATAGGCCATTCACACACATTTATTCTTGCCTCATTTGCAGATTTTAATGTCACGTATCCTTTTGCATAGAATCATTCATGTTTGGACTCATGGTTTCTCCATGAATTTAAATGACTCATGCCACCGTAATGGAACACCAAACAACAAATTCACACCTCTCTCTATAATTTAAAAAGCATTTGCAATTATCTCTAAATCCATGCATTGCTACTGCTCAACAAGGAATTCTAACCACCAAACATTAAACTAGATAAACCTGCAAATTTTGGCATATAGGCACATGTAATTTTATTGCTCTGATAACATAGCAAAAAAATGGTAAAGCAAAGCAACCACATAAGTGAAACCACGTAATCAATCAACTGACAACTACTAGATTGGTAAATAACTATGATATAATACAATACTAACACTCTTTAGGACTAGTCTTTTCTAATTTATTTTGGAGTCTAGAATCTAGAGTTAAGGCATCCTTACTTGAGCCTTAGTATTGAATACAACCTTGGATCTCTGCTAGCTTTGAAAAAATACTTCTTTTTCTTTGTAAAATATTTTCACATAGGAAATAATTCCATTCTTTGAGTTTTTGTTTGAAAAAATTGTTTGTCAAATAAATCATACATGGTTGTATCATGATGAGGTTTACCTTCCTATCACATAGTATAATATTTTCTTTCAAGTACTATTCTTTTAACTATATGTGTTGAAGTCTAAAAAGGGCATTTCAAAGCTTTAAAGATCCTTCCTAATTTAAAGCTATGAGCCAATGATCTAAGACAACATTATCTAGAATTAAAGATGCAATTCAAAGGCATTGGAAAGGAAAATAATCATTGACCAAAAATATATATAAATATTTTACAATAAAACATTCTCGACCCTTTGATTGTTCTAAGAAAAAGAGCCATTTATAGGGGAGATATCCATTATTTGAAGTTGATTAATGTTTTGAAGAAGAACAAGACTAGCTTGAGGGAGAATAGAAAGTCCTCCCATTTTTCATTATGGGATAACACAAGATTGAAGTCACCTCCAATAATACAAGGATAATATTGAGAAGCTTCTCTACGAACATATAGATTATCCTAAAATATAACCTTTCTTAGAAGATATCGGGGAACATAACAATTAGTGACCAGGACACTAAGATTACAAGATGTGAGAATCCCTTCAAAAGAGAGGCCAACATTGTAATTTAAGATTTTTTTTGGAGAAAAATATCTTGAATCCCAAGTGCACAAAAGATAATTATATAAAATAATACTAGGAATAATGTATTTCTTTTCCAGTATCTACCAAGGCTAATGTGAGCAATAATTTAGAGTTCAAAAGTAGGAAACACATGTAAGAATTTTTTTTCCTATCCTAAACTAAAAAAACCCTAGATATAGCATGTAAATGGAATTCAAATAAAAAAATAAACAAAGTGAGGTTACCATGAAAATCAATCCCAAAGTTTTATTTTCTCCAAGTGATTTTAGATGTGGATACTCTTTTCATAAAAATAACCTATTTTGATAGCATATATTTAGCATAAAGCATATAGATGAAACACATAGGATGGTGTGTCTATTTACATGAATTTTTGGGAGGAAAAATGGATGATGGAGATGTGATGAGAAGATCAATGGTGGAGAATGAATGAGAATAATTTATTAGGATCGAGGAGAGGATGAAGGGTCATTATAGAGTTTGTTTGAAAATGAAGGGATATGATTGCATACATAAAAAAATAGTAATTTTTGCGACCATATGTATGTGGGGTACAATTGAATTTAGGGGATCTTTTATTCTTGGATTTTGGTTGAGAGAATATAGCCTTTAATTAAATGATAAAATTATTTAATTATTTTATCCATGTGAGGTAGAAATTAGGATAATTTAATTATGTGTTAGAGGGAAATTGACTAATTAGGTGGGGTCATCAGGTGAAGTGAGATTAACTAAATAATTTAATCATTTAATTAATTTTGGACAAGGTTACTATGAAAAAATTAGATGTCTACACTTTGCCCCTCTTTGATACAATGCCATAACTAAGTGGAATTATGCTAAAGAAGAATATAAATTAGGATGAAGTGAAGCTTTTGTGGTAAGTTTCCCTAGTTAGATAGAAGAATAGGGATGATGATGAATGTGATGCCCCCTCAAGAGAGCACTTGGGAAAAATGGAGCTTCGGAGATCTCTTGGAAAGACAAAGGAAGATGAGAAGATGTGTCATGGTGGATAAAAGATTAATTGAGAAAAATCATATTGGGATGATGTAATACCATGGATATAGAATTGATGATGGATGAGGATTAGACATGTTGGTTGATGTTACTTGGATGTTTGGATGAGATGATTCTAGATGTCATGGTTGTACATGATTGATAATGATGTCTCAAAATGATTTAATGTAACTATGATGACATAATATTTTGGATAGAGGATGGATGAGTGAAAATAAGAGGGGAAATGGTAAAATGAATGGATGAATGTTGTTAAAGTAAATTTATGTGCAAAGAGAAACCTATTATTTGTTGTAGGAATTTAGTGTTATGCACCATGATATAGTGGAGATCATGAAGATGGTGCACCACATATGTATACATTGAATAAACAAGTTGTAAATAGAACATTGTTTTGAAAGGGTCATTGTTGATGCACATCATCATATGAAGGATGAGGGCTTCCATGACAGTGTGATGTATGGAGAACTAGGACTATAGGAAAAACAAATAAGCATAAACACATGCAAAAAATCAATCACAAACATGCAAAAAATACTAGTTGGTACCTAGTGACATGTTGAAGCCAAGTGTATGGGATATTGGGTGGAAGGGGAGGATGGGAGGATGGAGTGTGGGATATTTTTAAAAAGGACTAAATCATGGTGAAAGGACTTGAAGGGATGTGATGTGATGATAATATAGGTGAAAATGTCATTCCCTAGTGGGGATATATGTGGTAACCATTTCATAGGAAAATTCAACAAGGGGATGCCTCCATTTCAACATATAATTAAGGGTGCCATGTATAATGAATGAGGATAAAAATGAAATGAAAGGGGTGGAATGAGGTAATTGAATGCATGGGGATATGTGGCTAGGAATGAAAATGAGATGAAGTGTTGGTAGGTGGGAAATTTAATGAAGGATGATTGGATGACCAAGTGATGGATGTAAAGGGAATATTGGAGAGGGTTGGGAGTAAGGATGCGAATAAATGATGGATAGAGAGTTGAAGAAACCAATATGAGATAAAGGGGATCAAGGAATGTGTGGGTTGTAATGAATGAAATAATGCAAAGTGATGCATGATCATAGACTAGAGTGGTTTCCTACTACACATGGTGCTTGTTTACTAGTTTCTCATCATGGTACTTCCCTAAGGCACCAAACAAAAAGGTTTTTACCATTGGATAAATTTACTTTACTATTTTTTTGATTTATTTTTTGGACCTTTTTTTTATTTTCTATTTGTTTTTTTAAATTTTTGATCTTTGGAAGACTAGTGCTAAACGTTTAGAAATATAAGATCTTGATATGTACAATATTCACGGGATCATCTAGTTCATGGCCATATTGAATAGGTAAATTATATGCTATTGGTCCAGACTTAGTAGTGATGACATACAGACCCAACCAATTTGGCTTAAACTTCCCTTTCTTCTCTTTGTCCTAGTGGTATTATTATATTTTCCTTAAGAAAAAGGTATCCAACATCAAAATATCTAGTGTAGATGCATTTATCATAGTCATGATGCAACTTGTGTTGGTATGCTTTGAGATGATTAAGAGCATGGAAATGATGCTCATTAAAGAGTTCAATATCATGTAGACATGCCACTTGATAATCCTCCTTTGAGATGAGGTTGCACAAAGAGACACATAAAGAATGAGCTTGACCTTGATTGGAAATATGACTTTGACACCATAAACGAGGGAATATAGGATGGTTCCTATGGTAGTGTGAATGTTGGTATAGTAGGACCAAAGGATAAGATTAATTGAATGTGCTAGTCATGATCAATACCATTGATGATTTTCTTAAAGATTTTTTATGATGGTTTTTATGGGTACATCAACTTGGGCATTATCTAGTGGGTAATATGGGGTAGGACACTTGTGCTACATATGGAGTTTATTGCATAAATATTGCACTTCATGGTTTTTGAAGGATCTGATGCTAAAATGATGAATATGATGGTTAAGGATGAACTTAGAAATTTGGATGCCTATGATAAAATTAAGTAGAATTGATTCAACCCACTTAGTGAAATACTTTGTAGTAGTAATAATGAATTTATGGCCATAGGAGGAGGTGGGATTAATATTTAAAATAAGGTTGAGGCCCCATGTGGAGAAGGGTCGTGGGGTTGTGATGGGCTAAAGAGCTTGTGATGGTGCATGAATTTAGTCCTTGTATTTTTGACAAACTAGAAATTTCTTCACTTGTTGATATGAATCTAATTCCATGGTATTCCAATAGTATCCTATTTGAAGGAGATTCTTGGATAGGATTATGCCATTTGTATGTGCACCACAAATACTATTGGGGAATTTCTTAATTTCTAGCTTGGACTCATCTAAGTTGAGACATATAAGAAAATAACTTCCATTGTAGCCGCTATGATAGAGCATCCTACCAAGGAGGGTGTGATGAAAGGTGTGTTGAATAAGGGATTTGTGTTTGGTGGGTGATATGTTAGGAGGAATGGTTTGATTTTAGAGATAAGAATAGATGTCGATGTACTAGAGAGTGTTAGGAACAACAATGTTTTGTATCATATAAGAGTTAAGGATATCATAAACATTTCTGAGGATTAATACTCACAAGTTTCATTAGGCATATCTAAAAGAGATTCAATAGTGGCCATTGCCTCAATAAATTTGTTGTTAATGTTGGAAACTTGCTCAAATGATATATCTATGAAATACTAATTAAAACTATCCACCATGTATTTATAAGGTACAAATTTTTCATCCTTCATGAGGAAATATTCATTTAATTGTTTGACCACTAATTGTGAATCACTAAAGACTTGTAAATGCTAGATGTTCCACTATACCCCCATCTTCAAACTAGATACTAATGGATCATATTTTGGTATGTTTTTGGTACAAGGGAAACTAATGTGGGATGATTTTGGGATGAAAATACCTTGAGTATTGATAGAAACGATACCATCACCAAATAAATTTGGAGTAAAGGATCTATCAAAACATAGTATCCATGGTTTGGATTCTTCAATGTGAAGGATGGATTCATTTAGAAATTCTATGGTCAAAGTATGATAGTATGAAATTTGATCCTTTATCAATTTATCTATAATGACTTTCCCTTTGATTTCCCTATGATTAACATACTCTATATCAAACTCACTAAGGAGAATGAACCACTTTTCTATTCTACCAGTAAGGGTTGCTTTGGACAAAAAGATATTTCAAAGGGTCAAATTTAGCAATGATATGGATAGTAGCATTAGTAATATTATGCCAAAGATTATGTGAGGAAAAAACTATTACAAGGCAATATTTCTCCATGGAGGAATAATTGAGCTCACATTCCACTAATGTCTTATTGAGGTAATATATGAAATTATCTTGTCCTTCATCACTATGTTGACATGATAAGAGGGCACATAAGGCATGTTGTGTAGCTAAGATGTAGAGTAATAGAATATTATCTTGTATAGGTGCAACTAGAATTAGTGGATTAAAAATATATTATTTACTGTTATCAAATGTTGCTTGGTATGATTGATCCCTCAAAGCTGGCATTATTTATAAGTAGATGTGAACAAATATGACACGTATCTACTAGTTGGGTAATGAATCATACGATGAATTGGAGTTTTCCTTGTAAGCTACATAGCTATATGAAATTCCTAAGAGGTGACATGTATTTTATAAATTTTACCTTATCTAAATCTACTTCAATCCCATGCATAAAAATAAAAAACTATGGGAGCTTACCTAATGTGAATCCAAAGACACATTTATTGGGATTTTGTTTGATATTATATTCTCAAAGTATTTGGAAAATATGATGTAGGATGGTTGGATGATATGCTTTATATTTATACTTTTCTAGGATTTCATCCACATAATATTCAACAATATCATGTAGCATATCAAGGAATATGATATCCATGGCTCTTTGATATGTGGCATCAACATTTTTGATGTTGAATGACATGAATCTATAGTAGAGTATTCCCCAAGAAGTGATGAAGGCTATCTTATGTTGGTCGTCTGGAGCTATTTGATTTTGGTTATATCAAAAAATCCATCCATAAGGGATAAAATATCGTGGCTAGCTATTAGATCTACTATCATGTTAATATTAGGAAGAGGAAATTCATCTTTAGGGAAAGTTTTACTGATATTTTTGAACTATATATACATAGCTTGATTCCTTTAATTTTTTTGCTCATTGGAACTACATTGAACACCACTTTGGATAGTCTATGGATCAAATAAATCCAATATCTAGCAACTTTAGATTTTCTTCATTTACTAGGAGGGCCACCTTAGGATGCATTTTACTTAGCTTTTAGTGAATTGGTTTAGTATCAGGTTGTACCACAAGGTGGTGAATGAAAAAGGATGGATCCAAGCTAGGCATGTCAAAATATGAACATAAAAATACATCTAGATAGTCTTTAAGTACTATGAGTATGTTTTCTTTCAACTTAGAATCTAAAAACTTCTATTTGTGTCAAGTTAGGTTTTTCCTCTACACCTAGATTTACGTCTATAGATTCCTCGAAAAGGAGGGGTGATCCACCTTGAAGTGGGGTGGGAGCTAATAAAATATGGATATCACTATTAATGGGAGTTTCTATATCAAGTGTGGATTTTGATAGTTCCTTGAAAGGATCGACTTGTTCTCCAAAATATGTAGATGAGATTCTAGGATTTGAAAGCCATTTTTATGATCTTATAAGGGGATGTAGTAACATGATTGCATAAGTTATAGGATGGCCTCATTTTTTTCAAAAGTATCTAAGGTATGGGATATTGTTGCTCCTATTCAATGAGTTTAGGATATTGTAGCTTGAAATGGATGGAAAGGATGATCATGAAATAGGATTATTGTTGAAATCTCTTTGAAAGGACTAAGAATGACATCTACTTCATTATTTCCAAGGTCAAAAAGAGGTATGTTGAGCACTATCTGGAAAATATACAAGTAATAATATTCATTGTAAGTACTGTATCTTAGGATAGAAGTACCATCATTTTTTGGTAGATCAATAGAATCAAGGGGACCTTTCTCATGGAGGCCAAGATATTTCCTTTTATAGTTCATATTGCTAAAGATACAAAAGGTAATATGATTCTTTTGTTCCTTGAACTAGGTATTTTACTTTTCTTCTTTGTAAAGCTATATGAGATCAAAGCCCTTTGTATTCATCAAGATAAATTTTGAAATGAAGGTAGTGGGACCCATTGTAGTGTGATGTAGGGATCTTAAATTTTGGGTCTGGTCAACCAAATGATTTAGGAAATATGAAGAGATTCATCGATTTGATATTCTCCACATCCTTTATCAATAATTTTGAACGTTGATGTTAGGTATTTATGCTTAGTAGATGGAGAAGAAGATGTGGAGGGTAGATATCTAGGGTTAATGTATGACTTGGATTTGGTGGATGCAGTTTGATAATGGTTATTGTTGAACACCTAGAATATTGAGAGTGTGGGGTGAATCAATATTCTCTCAAACTATTCAAACAATAAATATCCAATCACTAATGCATATTCAAATATAGTAAGGAAGGAAAGCATGAAACATTCACAATAGTACATAACACATGAATACCATTATTTTTACGTGGAAAACCCAAAGTGGGAAAAACCACGGTGAGGGTTACCTCACAATATATTATAACTAGTTATAATATATTTATAGAAATGCTCACTGCAGGTGGAATCATTTTCCATAGAGAAAAAGATAGAAGAGAGATGGTGGATCACAATCTAATTTGAACTATTATAATTACATATTATATATGCATAAGTTATAGTTCCATTGAAGCACAATGAAAATATTTATTTAATTTGATTCAACACTTTGCCTCGCTCTTCATTCACACAATTTTGTTCTTCAACTTAACTTCACATTGATCTAATAAAATTCACATCATCTCATCACATACTACATACCATTCATAAAAAATACTGAAAACAATTCAATATATATATCTGCATCAATGTAACATCAATTAGGTTGGCCTAATTAGATGTAACAATCAAAATATAGCTTTTTGGCCCCAAAATTATCATCCACACAACACACAACAATTCAAAACTCAAAACACCTTAAGATAGGTCAACATAGACCTATAATAAATCCCACATAAGACAACAACACTTATTTATTCTTTGCATACCTTCAAACGTGTTAGGTCAACATGACATAAGACCTAAACCAAAATATTTCATCTGTGTATCCACATCTTGACATGTGGACCTCAAAAATTGGTGTCATTTGGAATCCATGCTTAACTAACATCTTGAAACCTATCCTTAAAACCGAAAGGCCAAAAACTCGTCTGCGGAGAAGTGGGGATTCTCCCACACAAACACACTGTACAAAAAATGATTGTAATATGCTAGGCCGAACTCTATTATTCATATCTCTCGATTCACTTGTCCAAATAGGATGAAATCTTGGAATTAGATACATCTAACATCCTCCAAAATAATTTTAGAAGTGTAGAGTGATATCTTCATTTGCAGAGTGGTGCGGACCCAAAAAAAGATGCACTGTTACACTGAATTGGTAGATTTGAAACTTAGACAAATTTCCACTCAATTGATCTTTCTGGACCAAAACATCTTGCACAAGTGTCTTCCTTAACATCTAAAAAACCTATCAAGATTAATCAAAATGATCCACAACAATGTTGACATCAATGACAATACTATTTCATGTTGTTATGTACCATCCATGCTCATATTTCCAAACAACATCATCAATGAAAAACTTCAAAAATCTCCCCAAAATTTCAACAATCTCCCCCTTTGTCATTGATGGAAACATGCCAAAATTTTCCAAAAAAATAATCTCCCCCTTTGACATCAAGGGCAAAGGGCACCTATACAAATTGTTTTGATTCTTAACAAAACTCCCCCTGAAAGATGTAGTCATATATATAGTTGGAAAATAATGAACTGAATCCCCCTCAGTCATGTACTAGAGAAAAATCCAAAAAGGTATTGAATTTTTTTTTATATTGTCCACATATTTATAAAGAATTTAAACATAAATGCATAAAAAGATAAAAAATGAGTCAACCAGAGGTGGTTGATGCCTGAAACTTCTTCAGGTGATCTTCCCAGGCTTGCCTTCCATCTTCCTATTCATGCTTAGCCTCCACAAGCAATATGTTCTATGTTTCAAACTCTAATAAAAGTTCTTCTCCTTCTTTTGGAGTAGTAGGTACCAGATTCATCTTCTTTGCTTTATCAGAACTGAGAAGAGATTTTGAAATAAGTGCAAATTTAGGATTGACCAAATCCCTTACCTCTCCACACTGTATGATGATATTTTCTTTTTGTGCTTGCAACTAGAATAATTTCTTGTGTAGATCTTCAATTGTGTTGCTTGTTATTTTGGTGAGGTCAACAGCCAAGTCATATGCACTAGACGCAACATTAATTTGGGACTCAATGGATTCCATCTCCTTCTTTATGATTTGTGTGGCTCAGAGAAAAGAATGAATGAAGTGGCTCAGAGCCATCTCCTTCTTATCATTCATTATTTTCTCCACTTCATTCTCAGCTTCTTCCTTCAATCTAGATGTATAAGTCTTAAAGGAATCAATCAACAGTTTGAAGTTTTCCATATCGGATAGTGCAGTGTCAACATTTGATCCGAGTATGATCTCTTGGAATACTTTGACTACTTCCATCAGTTCTCTACTCTTTTGATGTGTTTCAATTATTTCTTTTCTGGAAGATGCATGAAACATGTCTCATAGTTGAAGCTTGTGGATGGGAGATATCCTCTCCATATCAACATTCCCTTGATGCATCGGTAGTTGCAACACTTGTGAAGACACAACTGGTTGAAAACTAGGCTATACTCATAATATATTTTTCAGAGAATCTTCAGAGGAGCCGAAAGATTCACCAGGAGTATTTATTGCTTCTATAGCCTTTCCCTTATCCTCTGTAGTACTAGAGTCAATTGGTTTGTCTTTTTCTGCATCTTCTGATCCTTGTCTTCATCTTCCTCCTTATGCTCTTCTTCTTTATGTTCGTCACCTTTTTCTTTATTATCATCTTTCTTTACATTCTCTTCCTCTGCAATGTTTTTCAGTATTGGCCGGAGGAGTAATTTATTCTTGTGTCGGAGGAGGAGTAATGCACTCTCCTTTGCAATGTCTTCTCCGAGCATTGCATCCTTATCATCTCCTTTTTCATGTGTCCTCCATTTTCGGTTTTAATTTGAAGGGTTTAAATTTATTAAAAATTGCAAATGCCTCTTAAGTAAAACTAGTGGGTCAATTCTAGATTCAACAAATTGAATTAAACATACTAAAGGACTATCTATTGAACTTGCTAATATAGTATGAATTTGATCTCAAAGTGTGCTTCAAACTATTCAATGTATGATTGTTGTAATGTTATGTTTAGAATATTGTCACTATGTTGTAAATATTTATCACCTTGTTGTCATGATTATGCGCCATTAGACCTAAAAATTTTTTACAATCCCTAACCCGTGTTCTAAGGTTTTATGTTCAATTTAGGAATGGTAGTTGTGACTCCTTTATATATATTATTGAAAAGTTATTAGGATAAATGAATGGACTTGAAGCTCTTAGTTAGAAATACTTTCACATCTTTCCTTATTTTGAAAAGTGTCTTAGTAAGCATGTTAATGAAAGGGGATTTTCTATACTTTGTAAAAGTGATCTCATTTATATGTTGAAAGAAATTAATGAGGATTAAGTGCTATCTAGAACGTGGATTAATATGATAAAAATATTTTCGTAATCAATAATGTTAATGTATTTTAGCTTTAAAATTAAATAATTGATTATGAACCTATATTGATTAGGTTAGATTTATGTTTTGGTTTGTATCGAATCTATTGCATCTCCTTTATTTTCATTGCTTTGAGACCATTTTACCACACCAAGAACAAATTCATTATTGAAAAATTCATTAGTTGAGAGTAGTGTAAGTGTGCCAAAAGGAAAACTTGGTAGTTATGTGTGTCATGGGGCCAAAAAGACTATGCCAAGATGTCCAATTGGGTGGGTGAATGCTATGGGAGCTCTTTATTTTTTATCTTGGTCTTTGAATCATTTCAAACTACATTATTCCAAGTTAATCTTTTAAGAGCCCTAAGAGCAAAAAATTGCCAAATCATGACGGGGTAGTTCTCAAAGCTAGTGGCACCTAAGAATGTTAAGTCTAGATGTATAGGTAGATATAGGGTCCCTCCACAATTAATATCTCTTTTTTTTCATTAATTTTAGACCATTTGACCACACCAAGAATGAATGCATTCCTAAAAAATTCATGAGTTGACAACAATGTAAATGTGCCAAAAGGCAAATTTGGTAGTTATGTGCGTTTTGGGTCCAAAAATAGTATGCCAATTTATTAAGGTGGGAGGGTGAATGATAGGTTAGGTCCGATTTTTCACCCCAAGCATCTCAATCGTTCCAAGCTACAGAAATTTGGTAAAGTCTCTTAAGAGACTTAAGTGCAAAAAAATGGTAATCTATGCCCAAGTAGTTATCATAATTTGTAGAACATAAGGATGTTCCATCTGAACTTAAAGGTGCATGTAGGGTCCTCCACAATATCCTCTCTCATTTTTTATTTTTTTTGATAAAAGGCATAATGCCTATATATTATATATTATAATAAGAAAAATAATTACATATGTAAGCCAAAATATCCTCGCAAGACCATCAAAACCAGCAGGTGATTAAAAAACACATAGGAGTAAAATAATTTTTGCACTAGTTGTTACAAGGATTCCAACTGAAGAGGATATGAAGTAAATAGCAGCATTTACAATACACATCTAACATATGTAAATCAAAAGGAGCCAAGATGCATCGAGCAGATTTGAGACCGATACCAAAACAGTAAAAAAACTGGCATTGCACTAACTTCCTATTCTTCCATTCGACAAAATTCTACAGAATTTTCACCTTTCCACTCTTGTATCTCAATGTCATTGAGATTGTGAGGTGAAGCCTGAGAATTTGCAGTCACATTTATATCAGGAAGTTACTAAAGTATTGGAGTTTGATTCTCCAATGGGGGCTGAGTGGAAAACACAGGTGTCAAACCCTGAGGACACTCATGCGTAAGCAAAAATGAAACGACATGAAATTTCTCTTTTAAACTAGCCACAACATCTCCCCCAATTTCATGACCATTTCAATTTAGAGCCCTATTTAGGAAATTGGGATTATTTAATTCAAATGACATCCTCAATGCATCATAAACTGAGACAAAGGTTATTTTATGCAGAAGAAAATGCCTAGGAAAAAGGCCACCCACAGAGCCTTGGCCTTCCAATAAATCATAGGCTTGGACACTCCTCAACAAAGCATTATTTTCTAAGAAAACTTCTTTAACCACTTGTGTTGCAATTTTTTGCACTGAAAGAAAACATTGCAACATATCCAACAGATTTGAAATGAAAATTGAAACCAAATTTGAGGGAAAGATCAACCTCTGAGCTAGTGGGTGTAAAATTTCTTCACCAATGATACATTTTATGCATTTGTAAACACTAGAACATTGTACCTTGAAGATCTGTTGCAATTTCTCTCATCCAAGATAGCCTAAAAATGGCCTTTCCCAAGGGAGGACATGGAAAGGTGCTCTATAAATTCTAGGTAAATATTCCATAATCCTTCTCGCTGCTAGTGGAAAGAGGTTGCAACATTGCTTTTGAGATGAACACCGCCAGATCACTGCACACCGGAAACTTTAATGCCAAGATAGCCAAGAATTGTCAAATTATTGCAAATATCCTCTCTCATTTATTCTTATGTAAAAACTAATTGACTATGGCGATGATTGTTGCAATGTTACAAAAATCGTCATTTGTGTTCAACACAACCATGGTGAGAGCTATATTTTTTGATCTTTGACTTGTGGGGATGAATGGAATGTACCAAAAAATTGGGGTGGGTAGGTGAATTCTAAGGGAGGACCTGTTTCACACTTAAGCATATTGATTGTTCCAAGCTACAGGAATCCAACAAAGTCTATTAAGAGACCTAATTATAAAAAAATATCAAACTATGATGAGGTAGTTCCATGGCACCTAATTTTTTTATATCAAAACATATAGGTATAGATAGGATCCCTTTGCAATATCTGACTTCTCATTATTTCTTATCTCAAAACCATTTGACCGTGGCGATGATGGTTGCAATGTTGTAAAAAGCATCATTAGTGTTCAACTCAACCTTGCCAAGATACATTATTTTTGCTTTTCACCTCATGGGGATGAATAGACTACACCAACACATTAGGGTGGATGGTTAAATTCTAGATGAGGTCTTACTTTTCACCCCAAACAGATCATAATCATTACATGTTACATACATCCAACAAATTCTCTTAAGAGACTTAAGTGGAAAAAAATGCCAAACTATGATGGGGTGTTTATTGAAATCCATGGAACCTATAGACATTTTTTTTAACCTAAAAGTGCATGTAGGGTCCCTCCACAATAGCCTCTCTCAATTTTTCTTATCTCAAAACCATTTGATTGTGGTGATGATGGTGCAATTTTTCAAAAAGCGTTAATGACGTTCAACACAACCTTGTCAAGGGCCATATTTTTTCTTCACCTTGTGGGGCTGAATTCACTATTCCAACACATTGGTGTGGATGAGTGAATTCTATGGGAGGTCCCATTCCACACCCCAAGAATCTTGATCATCCCAGGCTACAAACATACGACAAAGTATCTTAAGAAATGTAAATGTAAAAAATTGGCAAACTATGACGAGGTTGTTCTCAAAATCTATGACACATAAGGAGATTATTTCTAAACCTATAGGTGTCCCTCCAAAATATCCTCTCATTTTTTATATCTCAAAACTATTTGGTCATGGAAATGATGGTTGCAATGTTACACAAAGCATCAATGGCGTTCAACACAACCTTGCCAGGAGCCATATTTTTTATTCATTGCCTTATGGGGCCGAATGGAATACACCATCACATCAAGGTGTGTGGTTGAGTGCTATGGGAGTTCTCATTTTCATTTCAAGTTTTGCAATCATTTTGATCTACAAGAACCCAAAAAAAGTCTCTTAAGAGACTTAAGTGTAAAAAAATTCCAATCTCTATTATAGTAGTTCAAAAAATCCATAGCACCTACAGATGTTCCATATAAACCTAAAAGTGCACATAGGGTCCCTCCACAATACTCTCTCTCATTTTTTCTTATCTCAAAACCATTTGACCATTGGGACAATTATTACAATGTTATAAAAAGCATCATTTGCATTCAACAAAACCTTGCCAGAAGCCATAGTTTTTTCTTCACCTCATGGATTCAAACAAACTATGTCAATATGTTAGGGTGGGTAGTTGAATGCTAGAGGAGGTCCCACTTCACATCCCAAGCATCTTGATCATTCTGAGCTACAGGCATATGAGAAAGTCTCTTAAGCAACCTAAGTGCAAAAATTTCCAAACTATTATGGGGTATTTATCAGAATCCATGACATCTATGGAAGTTTTGTGTAAACCTACAAGTGCATGTAGGGTCCCTCTACAATATACTCTCTCACCTTTTCTTATCTCAAAACCATTTGATCGTGGTGACAATGGTTGCAATCTTGCAAAAATAATCAATGACATTTGGCACAACCTTACCAAGAGCCATAATTTTTGTTCACCTCTTTGGGCCAAAAGGACTACGCCAACACATTGAGGTGGGTTTTTGAATACTATGGGAGGTCTTGTTTTACACTCCAAGAATCCCACTCATTTCGAGCTACAAGCATCCGATAAAAATCTCTTAAGATACCTAAGTGCATAAAATTTCTAATCTATGATAGGGTAGTTCTCAAAATCTATGGAACCTATAGACATTTTGTCTAAACCTATAGGTGCATGAAGGTTTCCTCCACAATATACTCTCATGTTTTCTTATCTCAAAACCATTTGCTTGTGGTGATGATGGTTTCAATGTTGTAAAAAGCATAATTTACATTCAACACAACCTTGCTAGGAGCCATATTTTTTCTTCACCTCATGGGTCCAAACAAATTATGCCAACATGTCAGGGTGGGCAGCTTGCTATGGGAGATCATTTTTTTTACCCCAAGCATTCTTATCATTTCAAGATATAGGCATCCCACAAAGTCTCTTAAGATCCTAAGTGCAAAAAAAATTCCAAACTATGATGGGATAGCTCTCAGAATCTGTGGCACCTATAGATGTTCCATTTGAGCCTATAGGTGCATGTAGGGTCCTTCGGCAATAGCTTTTCTCAATTTGTATTATCTCAAAACCATTTGAATGTGGTGACAATGGTTGGAATGTTACAAAAAGCGTCAATGGTGTTCAAAACAACCTTTCCAAGAGCCATATTTTTTGTTCTTTGCCTCATGAGGCTAAATAGACTATGCGAACATGTCAATGTGGCTTGGTGAATGCTAGAGGAGGCTCCATTTCACATGCTTTGTGTCCCAATGGTTTTAGAATACAAGTGTGTGAAAATTCTCTTAAGATACTTAAGAGAAGTTGACTAGTGAAACTTTGAGGGGCCAATTTTCATCACTAGTTCCTTCAATCATTAACATTGAAACTTGAATTATACTTCCTCAAAATTTACTCAATTAGGCCTAGTTCAATTTGAAATATATCATCACCAAAATCTCAAAATTATTACTAAGGTCACAACCCTAAGACTTGAGATTGCAACATTAATGGACTATGGTAGCAATATACATGTGGATGCATCCTATAGTTTGAGATATCATGCAAATAAATTAAAGACCTCATGAAACACTCAATCAATAAAATGAGACAAGAAATCAGATATAATGTTAATACAAAAGAGGATAGATCTATTAAAAGGTAGTAAGAAAGGAGGTCATACTTGTAAAAGGGTAGATAGTGATCATGAGGATGAACAATGGTTTAAAGTAGCATTTAGTATAAATGAGTATTTTGAGGCAATGTTGAAGACTTTAAGGGAGAATAAGGAAAGGTTAAAAACTATAGAGAATACAAGGGTGAGGATACAAGGATTATAGATAAGGTCATAGAGGAGCTACAAGTGGACAAAAATTAGGTGTTGCAAGTAAGAACAATAAAATAAGAGTGTATGGATAATGTTATATAAAAGTAAGAGAGCACGAAATATATTTCAAGTAGGTGCAAAAGAGAAGGAATTAAGGTATGAAGCTACAAGTGGAGTTGATGTATTTGTGGTAGAGAAGTGTTGCAAGTGTAGGAAGCTCATGTGATAGTTTCAAGGATCCTACAAGAATGGAAGAGGAGGTAAAAAAAATATTTATTGCTACAAATATGGTAAGTGAAGCTAAATCATTTTATTATCCTCTAAGGTAAAATAAATTGAAAATATAGTACAACCAAGTATGAAAAAATTAAAATATAACAGTTATGGTAAATTAATGCTGAAACCATTCAAAGAGGATGTAAATGACTATGAGAATGCATTTGACCATGACAATATAATGGAGATATTGAGAAGGAATGAAAAATCATGGTGCAAGGAAGCACTAATGGAAATTAAATATTTGAATTAAAAAAAAAATTGATCTTTGTATTAAATATCAATAAAGATGATGAAGTAGAGAAATTAACTGTAACTAACACACATAGATTGAAAGAAATATGACATAATTAGTTGAAATTTTACTTACATCAACATAATCTATGAGTTATAGTAGTCTAATTTTGATAGTGAGTAAATATTTTTGTAACCTTTTGAGTTTGATGTAGGAGTATCATCACAAGAACAATGAATATCCCATTATTTGATCTAGAAAAATTTAAATTTAAATTTATTGTTATTATCTTTGGGAGGCCATGTTATTGACCTTTAGCCACATTAATGCATGACTAGGAAAACTCAAAATGATTACTATGACCACAACCCTATGACTTGATATTGCAACATTAAAATATAGTCCCAAATGGGTTATGGTAGCAATATGCATGTGGATGCATCCTATGGTTTGAGATATCATGTAAATGGATAAAAGACCTCATGAAACACTCAACCATGAAGGACTTATTATGATAAATAATGATAAAATGAGACAATAAATTGGGTATAAGGGTAATACAAAAGATGATGTATCTATTAAAAGTTGGTGAGAAAGGAGGTCATACGTGTAAAAGGGTGGATAGTATAGTGAGGATGAAGAATGGGTCAAAGTATAAGTTAGCATAAATGAGGAATTTGAGGCTATGTTGAAGACGTTAATGGAGAATAAGGAAAGGTTGAAAACCCTAAAGAAAACAAGGGTGATGGAGAGGTCATCAACAAGATACAAGTGGACATAAATTAGGTGTTTCAAGTAAGAATTATGAAAGAAGAGTGCATGGATAATGTTGTATGGAAGTAAGAGAGTAGGGAAGATATTGCAATTAGGTGCAAAAGAGAAGGAATTAAGGCATGAAGCTATAAATGGAGTTGATGCATTTCTAGAGATGTTACAAGAGGATATAGCTAATGAAAATGAACTAGGTGTTGTAGGAGGGATGCTAGAAGTAGCTATGATAATTAGTGAGTAGTCATTAAGAATAAAATTAAAGGAGAGAATGCATAATACTTTATACTTAGTGCTACAAATAGTGGCAACATGTGGTAATAGCATAGAAGTGTTGCAAGTGTAAGAAGCATACGATATTTTCAAGGATCCTCCAAGCATAGAGGAGGTAAAATAATTATTTATTGCTACAAGTGTGGTATGTGATGCTAAAACATTAAATTATCCTCCAAGGTAAATAAATTGTTGGAAAATATAGTACAACCAAGTATGAAAAAAAAAGATAGTTATGGGAAATAAATGATCAAACCATTCAAAGAGGATGAAAACGACTATGAGAATGCATTTTACCATGACAATGCAATGGATAATGGAGAATGAATGAAAAAATCATGGTGCAAGGAAGCACTAATAGAAATTAATGATTTCCACAATGATATTTTTATTGATTTTTGTATTATATCAAGAAGGATGATGAAGTAGAGAATGAATCATAACTAACACACATAGATTGAAAGAAAGATTAAAATTATTAGTTGAAAGTTTACTTATATCAACATAATCCATGAGTTATACTAGTCTAATTTTGATAGTGAGTAATTTTTTTGTAACCTTTTCAAGTTTTATGTAGGAGTGCCATTAAAAGACCAATGAATAGCCCATTATTTGATCTAAAATGTACATATGGGAGATATAGTGATAGAGAGAGGGAGATGGAGGTAAAGATAGAGAAAAATAATATGTACAAACCATTAAAACTATTTAAGCTACTAATACACATAAAATATTTTTATATATTGATTGTGATAAGGCCATGAGAGCATACAAAATATCATCAAAATACTGTACAATGACATGAGGTAAATTTATTGTCCCTCAAACTATAAAATATCATCAATAGACACAGCCATAAAATTATATTATCTATGTGTCATGTACAGGCATAAAAAGTATCTTCGTTTATGAAACATACACTATTGTTAAAAAAGTTGGCCTCTTTTTGCCTAAATAGAAATGGAACCTCAATCCCTTGTATTAGTTTTTCTCTTGTGTCATTCTAGTCTCTAGTGCCCCTCACTATTTTGCAACTCAACTTATATACAAATTATAAAATTAGATATTGTGCCAAACTCTAAAACTAAAAATATATATTTTAAAATGATATAAATATTATAAACACGCTTACAACATGCTAGTATTCTATTTGTTCTTACATATGATGCTTGACATCATCAAGGGAGGTTTGTCCTCACATAGGAGTGTTTACATCAATATATAATATAACAAAGATATATTTATCAATTATTTTGAAATAACTAATAATATCAATTGATAAAAAATGATCATTATTAAACATATATGTTCATACACATACCTATGTTAAGGAAATTAAAGATGAAATTGCAACAATAACACCAACATCCAAATTTTCCCATTAACTAGGAGGTGTGAAAATTGTATTCATCAACTAAACAAATAATAATAGATTAAACTCAAAAACACAAATACAAATAAATAATAAATTTGATTTTTTTTGCAATTTTTTTTTAATGTGTTATAGCATACATTAGTAAATCCAATGTCATGACCATATCTATGAACATGCATGCTAGATGGTGATAATATTAAAAAAAATGTATTTTGAAATATTAACATTATTTTGAAAATAATCTATTACTATTTTTTGATATATTATTTAAAAATGTTACCTTTGAGACAGATGCAACTACACAATTTGTTGGTGGGATGGTCAATGTCATTCCACTCTTAGAATTTAGACCCTAAAATTTATAATGTATGCATAAATTTAATTTGATTATAAAAATAAATTTATATTTACAAATTTTAAGTATAAAATTTATCTAAAAATACCTATATTTGATCAAGCAAAAAATCATTTAGAAGCTCATTATTCATCACCATATTATCAGGTGCACCACCTCAATCACCCTTTATGGAGTATGATCTGAAACGTTGATGTAAAAATTAGCACACAGTTTTAATCCAAAAATCTTTCACAACACCCTTTATGCTCCCAAAACATCTAAGATGACAATGAGTACACTTGTGGGAGGTGGAACCCTCTACACCCTCCACATCATTGTCTCTTCTAGAGCATAGACTATAATAGTTCAAGCATAAGTGAGAAATAGGAGCACTAGAACTAGATGGTTGAGTTGTTCGGTCATTTGTTGAAACTGAAGGATAGTATATGCCATGCTCTATACATGTGTTTGTGAGGCTAGAAATTGCATGGATTGTTTGTACCTCCATAGTCTTTTTGATGACTAGTGGAACCATCACGTGATATTTTTGTGCTAGTGATCTTTGTTAATGGTTTCCTACCTGATGACATCTTGGTCTATCTTGGGTAGAGCTTCCACATCTACCGTGAAACTCCCTCATATCAAAATAATTAGGATTTTCATGAAGAATAAACTCACAATATTTTTTTATAAAAAAATATAATGACACATCATGGTTATTACATGGAGGTTGGTCAAAGACCATCCACCACCTATCCCAAAAATTATTTTGTATTTGATTATGATTGCACCAATGTATTGGAAATATACTTGAAGTCACAACAAGGGGTGTATTGGTTCTAGGATCTATAAAAAAATCACATATTTGTTATTTTTTTATGCCTTTATTTTTCACTTCATAGGATAATTTTGTTGCATAAAATCCATGACATGAATCTTTATAGATTTTACATTAATTTATTTGACTTGTCATTGTGTCAACAGTGATTGTCATTGCTTGCAATGATGAAGCAAGTGATCTATGGTGAGGATTTGATGTTAAATCCTTCAATTTTGAAACTAATTCTATAATTTGAAGTTTATTTTGTTCCAAATTCTCTAACAAAACCTCTTGGCTTTGTCCAAGGTTTGTTGGAAGTGTTCGAGGAGACTTGAATATTGTGGGGTTATCTTCAAAGACTTCATTAAATTTGTCTTTGGTTTAGGGTTCATAAGATCAGTTATAAAGCATTAAAAAAGAAATTCATAAAAAAAAATCCATTTTTTCAAATTTAAACCAAATTCGGTTCCAATACATTAAAATTTGACACTTACCTCTTCTATGGCATGACATCGTGAATATCCTTGTTAAATTTGCAAATCATGATCATGTTTTGGAGAATATAAGATAGAGAGGGATTGCTATGGGTTGAGGCCATGGGTTATAAATGTGCAAACCTATGGTATTTTTTGAAACTAAAATGTGAGCACATTATGAAAATCACAAAACGCACTCACATTAATATGTGATTTTCATAATAATGTTCTTGCATTTGGATCAATTTTTTTATATTTTGGCCACTTTTTTGTATACTATTTTTGTGCACACTCCTAGTGTGGGTGTATGTTTGAAAGTTTCTAGAGCAAGGAGAGGTATTATTTGTTGAAAATTGAGGTGTTTATGTAGCTTAATACTTTGTAAAACTTTATGATTGTTGATCTAAATATGTATTATTTGTTACAAATTCTTTGTGGGTGATTATCTAATTAATTCATTTTATCATTTGTAGAGTGAAGACAGAAGGTTGTAGAATAATTAGATAAAATATTAGAAGATACACAACATATATCGTGGAGAAACCCTTTCAGGAAAAAACTCCACCAAGAATCAATGTATTATTTAATCTTAGAATAAGATTACAATAATTCCAATCATTGCTTGAGATGCTTCTTTTGCCTTCAACAAAGATTCTTCACAACCTACAATAAAAATTGATAATAACTCTCTTCAACTTGCTTCAGATAAATAGGCAATAATCAACTTTGTAAACTCCAAAGAGTTACAATTACAAAGCTCAATCCCTATCTCACAAAAGGTACACCTATCTCTTGCAAGTAGAGTTCTACCATGAAGAAAAATTCCAAAACACGGGCTTCATCCATTTGGGTGTCCCAAAATGAAGTCACAACTGAACCTTGATTTCGTAGATATCTTTAAGGATTATCCTCAAAGTAGGCACCCAAGAATGGCCCCACTTAACTCAGCCTTTTGAAATATCTTAGCATGCAAAAGAGTTAACTCCAAGAAGCCAACTTGGGCACCCAAGGTGGGTCTAAGTCATTCGTTGTTAACTGAAACATATCTCCCCACCATTCATGTAAGATGGTCATCCCCTGTTAAATGAAGGTAGTCACTTGTTATCTGTCATGCAACTCAAGCCATTAGTCATGAATTCCAAGTTAATTGAAGTCAACTAGCATTCAACTAAAACTAACTAAAGAGAATCGAACCATAACTGAATTGAACTAAATTGAACTGAACTAAACTGAACTGATTCTGAACTGAACTGAATTGAACTAAATTGAATTGAACTGATCTAAACTTAACTGAACTGAACTTCATGCATGTAAAAAATAATCCCTAACTCCTAGAATCTTTACATGCATTCAGAAGTGTTATCTTTTACTCTAAATAATTAACTTAACTTAAGGGAGTGTCACTTTCCATGTGGGCACCCCATGTGCCCCTATTATTTAGGAACTCATATTGGACGCCCTCACATGCTCCTAACATTTAGAATTAATTAAAATTTTCAATTAACATGATTATTTCATTCAATATTAATCTCTTCCTGTAGACACCTAAAAATGGTCTGGAGAATCTAATTAATTAAATACGACTTATTTGATTAATTAATCTTAAAATCATCTACTTAGTAAATAAATAGAAATATTTATTTATATTAAGTTCACTATTAGTTCTTCTATCTTATCATATTTTCCTCTTAATTAAATAAACAAAATTAAATACTTTGTTTTATTTAATTATTATCATTATTATTTCTTCTATACTTTATCCATTAAATTCTATCTTAAATTAAATATGCAACTTCAATAGTTGGCATTATCTAATTATTACATCATACTTCTTTTCTTCTATTTAATTTAATAAACAAACTTCTATAGTTTATTTTATTAAATTATTTATTCCTCTTTTGCTAAATTTAAATAAATGCATAAATCAAATCCCTCTATTCACTCACCAATAAAATTATATTTTTCAAATCTAATTAATTTAACTGTCATTCACGGGAAAAGCCTCGAGGACAAACCTGTAGGAAATCCTCTCAATCCTTTGCCTCAAATCTTTCCTCTCATCTTGCCTGGTGTTTTCATGGGGAGGAACAATCCTCCATGATCAGCTCCACCTTCTCATCTCATACCATTCAAAATCTTCATATTTAATATAAGCCTCTGTTGTGTTACCCCTATGCAAATGTGTTTTTGAGAATCTATATATACAACCTTCTGAAGCATCAAAATCATCCGAGAATCATCATCCTTTATGCAAACTTACTCTACAGGAATTAGTACTCAAGCAACTAAGTAATCATTTAGCATTAGCATTCTAATATCATCATAGCATCATGGCATCAGTAGATTTCATATCACAACAGCATCATTAGCTTTTATTGTAGCTTCCATTTAGCAGGTTTCATGTCAGGATAGTTTACAGTAGCTTCATATCATTTAAAAATCATTAGAAATCATAACATCATTGCATTTAGCATCCATTCCATTCTCTAGATAGGCATTTTAAACAGTTACGGTGCTTACAAATCTGAGAGCTTCTGTAATTTGATAAATCTTTGGAGATAGGAGACAATGAGACGCTTTCAGGCTTTTCTGTATTTTAAATTAGTTTAATTCATGTTTCATCTTGATACAATGTTTCATTAAGAGGTGTATTTAATTGTATTTAGTTTACATTTTCCACACTTACATTCTGGCACTCATTGTGGGGCTGTACCCCATGTTTTTAACAAGTTTTTCTTGAAATTTTTCGTACAGGAGTCTGGCGTGATCCATTTTAGTGCATTAGGAGGATTCTATAGTGCTTCTAAGGACTGTTCTAGTGATTTTGATGAAAAGTATAGTGCTTCTGAGGACTGTTCTAGCGCTTCTGGAGAAAATTATAGCGCTTTGCATGACTGTTTTAGCGCGTCAATTCACAATCCAGCATGGACTGGCAGTAATATTCAACATTTGTTTTAGCGCTTCTGTCTATTTCTATAATGATTCTATCTATTTCTATAGCGCTTCTGGCAATTTCTATAGCGCTTATGTCAATTTTTATAGCGCTTTTGATCACTATCATAGTGCTTCTGTGTAACTCATTTTCTGGATCCGACACGTCCACAGTCAGTAAATTTCATTTATTCAGTTGGATTAAAAAGAATCAATCTAGGATAGACACTTCTTTAGTTGGTTTAAAATGGATCAATCCTAGGATATTCACATTTTCAAATTGGACTAAAATTTATCAATCTAGGGTAGTCACCAAACTTTGCAAAATTGGGATTTAAAAATGAACACCATGTCTTTTTGTGAAGCAACATCTTCACATAGATTAGAAAAAATTTTGTTTGGGCTTTAAAATTTGAACAAGTGGTTTATGTGTTTGAATGGTTGATAGGCATATGCTATCCCCTTAACTGGGTGATCCAAAAAGCCAGACTCATCCTTTTTATGCATTCTTCAAGTTTTATTACTTTCTTTAGAAGGTCTGTCGTAGTGGGAAAAAGTACTCACCCTACGGGAACGACCTAAGTGGGTTCAAACCAAAGCCAGGTTTTTCCACCCCACTATAAAATTTAAAGCAAATCTGGGGAAACCCACTTTTTCTGGAAGTGTGTAAGATAACCATCCCTAAAACCTTTGTTCTAAAGGTTGGGAGGTCTCCTGAGGGAGTCTATTATTGACACTCCGAACGGAAACCCTTTTTAGAACCTAGTGTAGTATCTAGCTGAGTTAGTAACCAGACATTGTAATACTCGCAATGCAAGGGGAGGAAAGAATCTACCCCCAAGACACTCACCATATAATTACCAAGGACCATTTTCTCAGGGGATCTAGTATCCACTTCTGTCACTCTGAGTACACACTTGGAAAAGACAAAAACACGAGCGCCCTCTGGGGGGTGACATTGTTGTGTGAGTCAATGCAATTTTAAGTTGTGGGTTGTTGAGTATAACGATGAACTTTTGACTATTAAGAGTGAGTCTGTCTGAAGTTTCTTCTTGTTATCAAACCAGTGAAAATCAGACCATGTGTGGTTCTTTTGAACATACACTATATGTTTAGATTACAACTCTTAAAAAACAACTGTCTTCATTTGAGTGTTGTGTATTCCAAAATCATTAAAATTCAGATAAAAGATCATCCTGAAAAATACAAAATCATACATGATTAGAGATTGGAAAACCACTAAGTTTTTCAAAAAATCTTTGGCCAAGAGAATTAAAAAACTTAAAAAAATGCTTAGTTACAAACATCTTTTGCAAAGACGACGTTTCTTGTATCAGAATAGGAAGACTTTGCTTCATCATAGAACATTCCTCCATAGGTTCCATAATTTCGATAGGGGTTACACTGATGATTATGTTGTAGAACCTTTGACTTCACAAGCATATATTCAAAGAAATGCTCTTTCACAGGAATTCAACCATAGTCATCGTATTTGACAATCCTCTATTCCACAACCTGCCATTGAATACTCCACTAGACCAGATTAGTTCTTATGGTAGAAAAAAATTGGAAACCTTAGAGTTACCACCTTATGACCATTTGGCGGCCTAAAACTCTCGTTCAACAACCAGGGCTAACCACACCAATATTTCAACCTGGTAATGTACACATTAAAGGTACTCAAACTAACATCATCAGTAGTTTGAGGACATTTATTTTTTAAAAGAACGAAACACCCCATCAATTCCTTATGGAATCCATAATCTTGGATGAAGAAGAAGAGAAAGCAGACATAGCAGCTCAGAGACCCATATTGCCACACCCTGCTTGGCATTAAGCAAAAACTATAGCACTTCTGAAACAAACTAAAGCACTTCAATCCTCTGTTTTAGCGCTTCAACAATCTGTTTTGGCGCTTCTGAACAATCTCATAGTGTTTATGTCACAACAAACCAAACTGCCAGGAAATTCTAGTATCCAACATTCTAGCACTTCTGCTCTCTGTTTTAGCGCTTTCACAGAAAAGCATAACACTTCTAAACTCTGTTTTAGCGCTTCTGTTGTATGTTTTAACACTTTTTCTCTCTGTTTTAGCACTTATGTGCTTTGTTTTAGCGCTTATAAGCTCTGTTTTAGCACTTCTACCCTATGTATTAGCACATCCATAGAAGGAGAAAAACAGAGAAACTTTTAGAACAATCATCAGATAGTCCAACAGCAGAAACATAAAATTTTACCAGTCATAAAGATTTTACAGACCAAACAGTGTCCTAACATTGTGAAATAAAGTAGGTTCTTACAAGTTAAAATTGTTTTACACAAAAACTGGATCTTGCAAAATACAAAGTGTCCAAATTATCAAAACAAATCCTGGATTAGTGAGCCAAGTTTCCTCATCAGGATTTTTGACATCCTACCATCACGAGACAAAAAGACTCAGTAATCAAGAATTTTAAGTTAGCCTCATCAATAGAATACATCAAAATCAAATTGACACTAACACCACATAGAAGATCTAAGTTTAGTGAGGGAAAACAACAAAAACTTGTATGCCAATCTTAACAAGGTTGCAAAGGAAAAAACTCAGAGAAAAAGAAACTGAAAATCTAAACGTGACTAAAGAGAACCCTTTTTTTCGATACCAACAAGATGAGAACAACGAAATAACACAAGAGGATATACAACACGCACAACAAAACCCAAATTTTCATAAATTTAAGGAAAAGGTCTTAGAACAAGACATGGAGAAATACCTCTTAATGTTAGCAGAGTTAGGTGCCAAACTTTCAAAATATTTTGACATCAATCGGTTGAAGGAAACACCTAGAACTAATGAGACGGAACCAAACCACACCCAGGATACAAATCAAGTAGTAGCTTTAATAGCTCAAGTGCAAATTCTACAACAATAGATTCAAAACATGCAAACAAGAACCACAAAAACATATTTATTAAAGGACATTTGTCCTTACCCTTTTCATCCACGCGTGGATATGATACCCTTCCCAAGACATTGTGAGTTTCCTAAGTACGACAAATACAATGGAAAATTAGACCCAAATGACCATGTATGAGAATTTAGAACAACGAGCCTCGAATTTGTGCAAGAAGATACATACCTCATGAGGTTATTTCCTAGGAGTTTGGGAGCCCATTGCATGGAATGGTTCTCAGAATTACAACCAGGGATCAAATCCTTTGAAGACTTGGTTAACAAATTCATCTCTCAATTCTCTTTCAACATAACACATGACGTAACCATAAAGGATCTCTATAATTTAAAACAAAAAAATGGTGAGACATTTTTATCATTCTTACAACGATGGAGAAAGTTGTTCACTAGGTATCCTCGATCTATACCTGAAGAGGAGAAGATTGAATTATTTATAGAAAACTTAAATGATCAAATGAGTTATCAACTTGAATTACAATGTCCATCAACATTCGAAAAAGTAATTGAGAATGGGCTCAAAATTGAAGAAGCCCTAGTCAAACAAGGAGTGATCAAGCACTATGGTGAAACATCCAACAATGCAAATCACTATGGAAATAATGACAAGCCAAAATTTTGGCAGAAAAATAGAAATACTGGAAATAATGAACCTACAACTGACAATATAAAACCAGTATTCAATTTGACAGCATCAACTGCCAAAGCAAACCAAAATGAAAACCAAAACAATAGTCAGGGCACTATCCAAAGCAAAAACACCAACAATGGAGAATCATGACTATCATACCAAAGGAAATCAAATCGATGGAAATTCACCCCATTAGGACAAACATTAGAATCAACATTGAAAGAACTCATTGTAAACAAACTTATTACTTTACCAGAAGCTCGAAACTGGGAGCCAAAGGTAAAACCATCATGGTGGAATGATGCAGATTATTGTAATTTCCATAAGAATAGAGGACATAAGACAAACGACTGTATGCAACTAAAACACCTAATACAAGACTTGATTGAAGCCAAGAAGGTGTTTGTTGAAGGGCCTTAGACAAACAATGATCACAATGCATTTATCAATCCATTACCCAACTATGAAAAAGGAGAGTCTTCTTCTTCTAGTGGTAAGGGAAAAAGTATAAACTATGTCTATGACACCACCATTCTTTGCCTTTCCGAGGTAGAGAAAAATGAAATTGACACCCAAAAGGATAACACAAACAACAATAACATTGAATCCCTGAATATGAGGACAAGTGCAGGAACATTTGATAATCAAATCAATGTTTTAAAAATAAGGGAAACACAAGATCATCCACAAGTCAATATAATGACAAGGGGACAATCTAGGGTAATACTGAAAGGAATTTCCTCCAAAAACAATGCTCCCCCATCACATCAATACAATATCATTGACCAATTACAAAAGATACCCACACAAATATCCATTTTAGAACTTCTCAAAATTTCACCATCACATAAGGAAGTTTTAGAACAAGCTCTCATCGCTACAACGGTCCCTAATAATTTGGATGTTTGTCAATTCCAAGCCATGGTGGGACATCTCACCACACCTCATTGTCTATCATTCTCTGAACAAGATGATGTATCTATACATCACCCACACAATGCAACCTTGCATATCGAAGTTCTCATCCATAAACAATATGTTAAACGTGTTCTGATAGATGGAGGAGCTGGTCTAAATATTTGTACCTTGAAACTAATTCATGCGCTAGGCTATTCTAACAATGCCATTGACACCAAGAGAAAAATAACGATAAAGGCATATGATGAAGAGGAAAGGTCTTCTAGAGGACTTATCATACTTCCAATCTAGGTAGGGCCGATTGTCAAAAATATTGTTTGTCAAGTGTTAGACAGAGATCTAACATACAACATACTATTGGGTCATCCATGGATCCATGACATGCAAGCGGTACCTTCAACATACCATCAATGTCTAAAATTTCCAATAAATGGACAGGAAGTCACCATATCAGCTGACAACAACAATCCACATATTTGCAGCATGTTGAAAGCAACTCAAGACACTCTGATACCTCATAACCAAGAAGTCAATACTTCTAATTCATCTACTATGGATAGCCAACCTAATTTTAAATCTAAATGGGTTGAGAAAAAGAATCTAGAGAAAGAAACATCTATCACAGACACATCAAAAGCCAAAAGTCCTATAAATGAATTATCACAACAACTTTCAGAAAAGGTTCAGATAAAGGAAGAGGGTGTTCGAGAATATTCTCTTGAGCAATCTTTGTGCCTGTCACAGTTACTCCCATCACCAAAAACATATGGACAACCCATATTAAAATCTCCAAGATCATCACAACCCATCAAAGCTCTAAATGAAAGGTTCATAAAAGCAGGTACACTCGAAGAGGAGTCAGAAGACAAAGCCATTCTCGGTTGGCTATACAAAGACGAGGAAGCATCAACATCAACAAACATCAGTATGTAAACAGATCAGTATGGAAAAGGGAAGGCCATTTTAGAGAAAATAGGTTACAAAGGTCAAGGACCAATTGGCAAGAGAAAGGATGGTATTATTGAACCCATTCAGCCTCACATTACAGCCTATTGACTGTTGACGTGTGTTTTGGCACAACATGCAAACAAAATATTACTACTCTGTTTCTCCTGAAAGAGAAAGATAATCACATGGATATCTTAGCTCCCAAGGTATTTTTAGTTGGTTCTCAACTGTGTCGATGTTGCTCAGTGGTCAATGTAACAGTAATGTTCAAGGGGCCTGCTAGTGTTGGGCTTATGGATCATTCTAAGATCAAGCATGAACTAAAACCTAATTTAACTGGGGTTTTTAAAGAAACATAAAAATATAGATCAAGGTTTTGGTACTGAAAAGAATGATCATTCATCTAACTTAACCAGACTTGTTACCTCTCAAGGAATTACTAACTAAAACTAAAGAACAAAATTAACTTGTGATTAACACCAGTTGCATTCATTCACAACGTTGATTTCAACAATTGATTATAAGTTACCATTTTAACAAAACACAAAATAAGATTTAATTCCTTGAAAGCTTTCAAAATCAAATGATTAACTTAAGATAAAATACCATTTTGGAACACAATATGAAGTAGATTCGAATCTGGTTGTTTCTATTGTTGGTGAGACAACATTTACAAATCTGGCACAATCACTAGTGTACAGAAAACCTGCGTCTTTAGACTGCTTCCATCTACACTAAGGAAACTAGAAAGATACATTCCATCCTATGCTGAGTCTAATTCCTAATTGAGAAGACAAAATAATCTCCTATTACAAAGAATCAGGATGTAGTTCTATCTCCTCTATCTTTTCTCTATTTTCTCTCTATATTCTAAAAATTCTTCTAACTTTTTTTTTAACCCTAGCCATTCTTACCTTCTAACTAAAAAAAAGATCAGATCCCTTACAAAGAGGCAAGAATGCCATATATACACCACCTCCTGAAAAGAATGTTGGCGCTCGCTTTTAGGGTTTACAAAATATTTTCCGTCGGTTGCAAGAGGGTCAGTGTCTAGATCCTTTGAAGAAAGTCGGTTCTACATTAAATGCGCACTCCTGCCATCTATACTAGTGAAGGATCATTTTGGGGGTGATCTATAGATCTTTTGCAGCTACCGCATTAACTCCTATGCCTCCGTGTCCATCTTCGAATTCCAACGGAGCCGCCTTGAGTGCCCTAAAATATCACCATTAATGTTGAGCTACCCTTGTCAGTAGATACCAGCTATCCCTTTGACTCACGGTTTCCTTCTTCTTCTTCGGCCCTCTTCCCTCTCGAGATCGGTCCTCTGCAAGTTGTCGATGAGACATACCTCCTTCATTGAGACATTACACTAAAGTCACATCCTTTTGCCGAGAGCTCACTTCACTTCGGGGAGACCTTGCTTAGTCGGCGAGATATTACACTGCACTCAACATGTTACACCAAGGGCATAAAATATGTCGGCGAGACCTCATCGGGTCGGCAAGACTTTATTCCTTCGACCAGACATCACGTCGAACTTAAATCTTTTGGAAAAACTTCCTCGAGAGACATCTTCAGATAAATAGCTTGATCCTACAAAACAGATGCCTCCATTAGTTCCCCAAGGTAAATAAAATATATCATTATTCATCATGTTTTTAATTTTATCAAAAAGAAACACAACACCGGCTGAGGCGGAACCAAAACGGGATCAAGAAACAACACCCTCCTTCAAAACTGGTGGAGGCGGAACCAAAACCAAAACGGGAAAACACTCCCCCCTTTAAAACTAGCGGAGGCAGAACCAAAACCAAAATGGGAAAACACTCCCTCCTTTAAAACTGGCAGAGGCAGAAACAAAACCAAAACGGGAAAACATTCCCCCCTTTAAAACTGGCAAAGGCGGAACCAAAACCAAAACGGGAAAACACTCCCCCTTTTAAAACTAGCGGAGGCAGAACCAAAACAGAAATCGGAACTAGGACCGGAGTCGGGATGGGAATGAGCCAAGGAAATAATCAACATTTCCAAGTTCATACCCCATCCCGGCTTTGCATCAATGAAGGAAACCAAAACGCAAAGGACGAAAACAAAACACTGGCGGGGTCGGAGCAAAAACTAATCTTGGGTGAAGCACAACGGGGGCGGGGTCAGAGCAAAAACTAAAATCAAAACTTCCTCAAGGTTTCAGTTTTAGATTCCATCCTGGCCCCACCTCCGACAAACATACAAAGATGAAAAAGAAAAGGGGAAAGGAAGGAAAAACAACACCCCGCAACCAAACTAAAGAAGAGAAGGAAAGCGAAAGAATGAAACACACAGAATCAGGATTAGAACAGAACCCGAACCAAAAACCTTTTCAAGTTTCAAAGTTCAGTTCCAGTTCTGGTTCTGAGTCTGCTGGAATAAAAAAATGAAAAGATGCGCGAGGCAGAAAAAACCAAAGCAGCGAAACCGAGATTGGAGAAGGAAAATAAAACGGAACTTGGAGGGAAATCCAAGTTCGGAATGCACTCTGGTTCTGGGCCCACCAAAACAAAAAGAAAAAGATGGATGTTTTCGAAAACATCCAAGGCACAGGACACAAAAACCAACAAAAGACCAACGAAGAAGAGAGAGAAAGGAAAAGGCAGAGTCGGGGTCGGGATGGAACCCGAACGAGAAACTTGAAGAAAGTTTATCCTTCTGACTCAGACCCGAACCCGACTCCGAGAAAGAATAAAAGATGAAGACAAAGAATCGTCGGAACCGGAACTGGGGACGGAGCAAGACAAGAGCTTAGAAGGAATTTCCAAGTCTGGTATTGGTCCTGGTTCCGCTTTTGATAGAACTTTAAAAGAAAAACTCCTAAGGCAGAAAACCAAAGGCCAAAGGGAAAAGACAAAAGGGGGACCCATTTTGTTTTAGAATAAAATGGGGTGGTTATGCAAGGCATAACAAATGGCGACTCAACTAGAAAAATGGTTTAACCATTTTCAAGAAACTGAAGGATTCAGCTACCCAGAATCTCTGGTTTATGAGCATGACAACTCCAGTTGGGTCAGTTTTAACAAACAAGGTTAAGCTAGAATCTCAGATGTAAATCAACACTGGCTACCCTGAATCTATGTATGTGCTTGATTGTGCATCACTCTTTTATAAAATTTTCTTCATCTTTCAAACAACAATGTGCAAGATTTGAGCTACATGAGTTGATCCCCTTAGCTGTTGTGCAATGATATCCTGGCCATTGCTTCGCTGCCAGTCAGGCGTCCATAGCCCTGACGGAGATACCTCTAGTTTTCTCACAACATTGCTCTATTGCCAGCCAAGCGTCCATAGCCCCGGTAGAGATACTGGAATCACCCATTCATATTGAGTCTTCTTTTTCTTTCTTTTTTCTCTTTTTTCTTGAAGTTTTAGATATTTCATTCAATTCTTTTCAATATGTCAGATGTTTAATATCTGATCTGGGTTGAAAACTACCATGGACCTCGTAACAACACTTGGGAATCGTATTTTTCACTCAAATCTTACAACACTATCATTGTAGGACAAATATACCATTATAAGAGGAGACGATCTTGGTGAATTGTGACAAATTCAGAGGGAGCTAATGAAGGTTATTTACTTTTCACCTTGTTCTCAAGATTTTCCACAACTCATGTTGACCATGGGCATAAAACAAAGAATTTAGGACAAAAGCACCCAATCAGCAAACCTGAAAATATCTAAACCACTTCTCTCCTAACAACCAAAGTATGCTTCAGATAACAACCCACCATTTCAAGATGGAAAGAAACAGACCAACCCCCAAGAACAAAATAAGACCGACACCAAAGGACAAAGGAAATGAGGGGACAGAAAAAGAAACAAGCGAACACCAACCCAAAATTATTTACAAACAGAAAAGAAAACTATTTACAAACAAGAAACAAACAAGATATTTACACAAAGAACAATAGACTATTTACATGCAGAACAGAAAATTAGCATGCTTTAAGACTCAAAATAATGCTTAAGAAACTGCCCATTGACAGGCAAGGGAACAGGTTCTCTAGTTAAACTACTTAGTCTGAAAGCATTTTCTCCCAGGATCTCAGCAATCTGATAAGGACCTAGCCAGAGTTTGTCAAATTTCTGGTGACTGCCCTTCTTTTCATTGGCTTTATCCCATAACAATACAAGGTCTGATATCCTAAAGGCTTTGATTTTGGCTCTTTTTTCAAACCAACATTTGACAACAGCCTGGTGTGTAAAGAATTGTTGCAATGCGGTATCTCTCTGTTCTTCTAATTTCAACAAGGCAGCTAATCTTACTTCTATCTTATCATCAATGGAGTAGAATTTCTGCATGAACTCAAGGATAGGTATTTGCAAATGGATAGGGAACACAGGATCTTTTCCATATACTAGTTTGAATGGTGAAGTTTTTAAAGCAGCCTTAATCCTAGTTATATCAGCCCATAATGCAAACCTCAGCTGGGTATGCTAGTCCCTAGGGTTGTTTTCTAACAATTTCTTAATTACCCCTAAGAGATTCTTGTTGGTTGATTCCGCAACTCCATTACCTTGTGGGTAATAGTTTGAAGAATATTTCAAGACAATTTTGTGATCATAAGCCCAAGAAATAAATTCAGCAGAAGAAAAGGTAGAGCCATTGTCACATACCAACGCAAAGGGAACCCCAAGCCTTGTAGTGATGCACTCGGTGAGGAACCTGATCACTACCTCTATTGTGCTATTCTTGCAGGGTATAGCCTCCGTCCATCTCGTGCAATAGTCGGTGGCAGTCAGAATGAACTTGTGCCTTGCAGAAGAGTTGGGTTGATTACCCCAATAAAGTCTAGTCCCCATTGGGCAAATGGCCTTACCTCATAGACAGGCTGCAAAGGCATGGCTGAATGGTGTTCCCTTGGTGCAAAAATATGACAGATGTGACATGTCCTCACATACTGATGAGCATCTTTGAATACATAGGGCCAGTAATAACCAGATCTAAGGATCTGGTGTGCCAATGAATCTGCAGAACCATGACCAGTGCCATGTTTCCCATGAAACTCAGAGATCACATGCTTGGCCTCTTGTTGATCAAGGCATCTCAGGTATACTCCTTCAAAATTCTTCTTGTATAGCAACCCTCCTTTAAGCAAGTAGTGTGAGTTTTTCAGTCTCAGTTCCCTCCTTTGAGTTGCATTCATTCCTTGTGGGCACTGATTATTGAGCATGAAACAAATGATATCAACATACCAAGGGTCGTTTGAGAAGGACTGAGTTGTGTATTGCTAACAAATGATGTTGTTACCAGCATCAGCCATAGATTTAGACAGACACAAACTTTAGACAAGTTTCATAGGGTGTATCTCTAGATCGAACTCTTGCAAGATGGCCATCTATTTCCCTCTTCTTTCTCCCAGTTCACTCTGCATAAGTAGAGACTTGACAGCAACATTGGGAACTACAACAATAATCTGACTTCGGAGGATGTAGTGCCTAAATTTCTTGACAGCTTAGACCAGCGCAAAAGCTTGTTTTTCAAGAGGTGGGTACTTCACCTCAGCATTCTTAAAAGAAGAACTCATGAAAGCGATTGGCCTCTCTTCCCCCTCTTCTCTTTGTTGAGTTAGGACAACTGCACAAGAATGTTTGGAGGCAAAAGAATAAATATAGAACGGCCTCAAGTAGTCAGGGCTAGCGAGGACTGGAGCTTCTGAGATGGATGACTTGACTTGAGAAAATGCAGCCTTTGCCTCATCACCCCACTCTATTTTAGCATCTTTCTTCATCATTTGATTCAATGGTTTTACAATCTCTACAAAGCCCATGATAAACTTTCTCACGAAGTTGATCTTTCCAAAGAAAGACATCATTTCTTTCTTGCTTCCTGGCATGGCTATCTTGAGGATGGACTCAACTCGATCTGGGTCAATTGATATTCCTCTTTCTGAGATTATGTGTCCCAAAAGCTTCTCCTTAGAAACTCCGAACACACACTTTTTGGGATTCAAGGAGATGCCATACTGGATACATCTTTGAAGAACTTTGGCTAAGTCTGCAGCATGGTTCAATCTATCCTTGGAGAATATTATCAAGTCATCCATGTAAACAATAATGCATTTACCGATTATTTCCTTGAATGCTATGTCCATGGCACATTGAAAAGTTGCTCTAGCATTTATCAGACCGAATGGCATTCTTCTGTATGCAAATGTTCCCCACTTTGTAGTGAATGTTGTCTTCATTCTGTCTTCATAGTTGACCATTACCTGATTGTATCCAGAGTAACCATCCAAGAATGATATCATCTGAGATCCATTGATTGTTTGCAAGACTTCGTCCAAAGAAGGGAGTGGGTAGTTATCCTTTTCTAAAGCTTTGTTCAGATTTCTGAAGTCGACACATAACCTAATCTCTCCATTCTTCTTATGGATTGGAACTAAGTTAGCCACCCATGTTGAATGGCGCACTGGGAAGATTATCCTTGTAGAAAGCAATTTTTGAACTTCTTTATAGATCAATGGTTCAATCAGGGCATTGATAGGTCGCTGCTTTTGTCGAAATGGCTTGGCTTCGGGCTTCAGGGGGATAGTATGGGTCATTACAGTAGCATCAAATGTCTTTAGGTCTTCATATCCCCAGGCTACTACAACAATATCTTTCTTAAGTGCCATGAATATGTCCTTTTTTATTACTTCGGGGTAGGTTTTCCCTATGTAGACGTTGTTTTCAGGGCTAGAATCAGCTAAGTTAACTATTTCATACTCGTTGCCCTTATCCTCAGCTAATGCCTTTCTTGAGCCCTTGGGTCTGAGTCAAAAATTCTTTCCAAAGCCACCATTCCCTTGGGAATGCTAGTGCTTTTCAAATTGAGGACCCCTTCTATATCACAATCTTCAGGGCTCTAATCCCCTTGATCCCTGTTGGACTCATCAATGATCTGTCCCTAAAAAACATCTGAGCTTGCTAATAAAGCAAGAATATGTCAGTCATCATCAAAGACTTGAAAGTTCATGATATTATTAGGAACTGCATGGGTGGAAATTAATTCTACGAAGAATTTTTTTAGCTTGGAGCCTTGCATAGGTTCCAAGGTGCTTGCAGCAATAGCTAATGAATTAGCCACCTGATTTTCTTCTCTAGGGATTAAGCTAATCCCAAAGGCATCAAAGTCCTCGATCAGGTTCCATACCTTGTTTCTATATGCTGCCAGCCTTTTATTGTGACATGTATATTGGTTGCGCACCTGTTTGATAACAATTTCTGAATCTCCCTTGACCATCAAGGTTGTGACTTTCTTCTTATGTGCAAACAACAATCCCCATGCTAGAGCTTCATATTCTGCTATGTTGTTCGTGCATCCAAACTGCAACCTATAAAAAGCAAAGAATTTTTTTCCTTTGGGACTGATTAGCTCAATCCCAACACCACAGCCTGTCTTAGATTTGGATGTGTCAAATGTATGGTTCCATAGCTGATCGTGAGTTGGGGTTGGTTCTTTTGAGGTCATGGTGGGCAACTTGGATAGAATGAGCCATGGGCGGGGTTACTTGATCTTTTGCATCAGATATAGGGAACGGGTATTCAATAGGTTCCTCAAGAGTAATTCCCAATCCCTGCACGGATGTATTATGTGACCCAAAGTTATCCTCTTGACATTCACTTGTATCTTTGGTTAACCCCTTGGATTTTGGTATATTCATGGGTGCAGGAGTGCCAAACAAACCTTGGGGCTGCTCTTCATCCATATGCTGATTTGGACATGTGTCTGGGGTAGGTTCAATTTGGGAAGGAACCTCCTTTGAAGGTATCCCATTTCTGGTTAACATTATTGCTTCCTTGGCTTCAAACGGGAAGTGATCTGCAATGGTCTTAGGGTGACCTGAGCTAACATCCTTAGCTTGGGCAACATGATTTAAAATGTCAATGCAGGGTTGGCAAGTCAATTCAGAGTGATTTTTGTAATGTACCCTGCACCAATTAGGGAGTAAAAGACTTTGCAGATCTACACCTTCTCCCAAGACCAGCTGATCTTGTTGTAGCTTTCTGATTAATGCCTGCTGATTTTCATCAGTCATAAGATCAAGGGGCTTTTGTATGGTCAGTTCTTTAGGATCAAGAACAGAAAAGGTTAAAATTTCTTCTCTTTTATACACACCTATCCCAGTTTTGAAATAGGCTACCTCATTGGGGCAATCATATTCCGTGATGATATGCTTGAGGCAAGGCTCACGTTCAATCCTAATCTAAGTTGGGATCCCTCTCCATGGTAGCCACATATGTGAAAAATCAAGGGAAAGATATCCCCCTAGACTTTTCATCAAATCTTTGCTTAGTAACATACCATAAGTCTCTGGGATGCCTGCCACTTGGACATCTATATTGGTTTGAATCCTAGGGTATGATCCTACTTGGACATGTATGTTCCTTAATTCCCCCACTACATTAACCTCCATTTTGTCCAGTTCGATGACCTTCTTGTTTGTCTGAATGGGGTTCAATCCCAACTTCTTGCATATGGAGAATGGCATAACATTGCCTGAAGCCCCTAAATCTAATAAACAATTATGTAGGTTATTTCCACAAATTCTTAAACTCAAAAGAAATGGTGGAGTACCTACCTTGTTTCTGTACAAGGCTACATTCACGTCTCCAGCAGGTGCCATCTTGTTCTTTCCTTTCAATTTGTCAACTTGCTCCAAAGCTTTCAGTACTATCTCCCTTTAAGCAGGGCACCACTTTAAAATGTCAAAATATGACAAAGAAGTTTTATGTTTCTGCATCTCAAAAACAATGTCAAATTTTGTATCATAACTTGCATTACTTTTGAATACACCGGGGGGATTACCCTTGTTTTGGAAGTCGGGTGGGCCTTTTGGTAGAGGAGGATTGTTATCATCATTTTGATTTGGAGGCACCATGTGATTAGGTGGCATTGATGAGGTGAATGGACCCTTATTTTTATTTCTCAGGAAGTGTCCTCCTTTTGTCTGAAAGGCTTGGGCATCATATGAATCTTCTTATGGTTCATTCTCCTCTTGCCTTGGGAATGTAGGTTCCTCCTCAAAGAGGTCATATGTCATTGTTGTATCTACTGAGCCACCGTCTTTGTGAGGATTCCCTTGGAATGTTTGGGCATCTGCCTGTGCCATCTTGACAACTTTCTCCATTTCAGGGTAGTTCACCTCAGAATGGGTTGCAGTACCATGCAGCCTACACCAATTAGTCATGAAGTTGAGGTCAACCACATTTGCAGTATGTGATCTCTCCTCATTAGCTTGATAGTTGTGCGAAACTCCACCATTATTGGGCCCTGTATTCCATTGTCTGTTGTTATTTGGCCTTTGGTTATACCCTCTATTCTGATTTTGATACCCTTGATTAGAGTCATTTTGGCCCTGATAACCCCTTTGGTTGTAATTGTTATGATTCTGATAATGACCCTGATTGTTGTTGTTTTGATTAGGGTAGTTACCTTGGTTTTGGGAGGGGTTCAACCAAATTTGAGCCATGTCATTTGTGACTTGGGACAGCGTTTTCTTCAAGGTTTCTACCTCATTTGTAAGCTAAGTTGTCTTTTCACTTTCCACATTCTTAGCAATGGGTAGACGACCACCATGATTTGGTGTCCCAACTTGGTTAGGATGACCATGGGAACTTTGAGGAAGTTGTGATTGTTGAAAGAGATCAAGAGTTCCAGTAGCAAAGAATGGAACAGGTGGTTAGGTTTGCAATTCAGACATAGGCCCATAATGTGAAGGAGACATCCCTAAGACAATATTGAATAGAGGGGTTGGGCTATGCATTTGGTATCCTATTGAAGGGAAACCTCCTCCCAGGCCTCCTTGTTGAGAACTGATTTGTTGCTACAGCTTGATAGCTAGATGATAAACTTTGGATAGAGAATCAATATCAGCTGGTTGATAAGTCCTTTGCAAGAACAAGCCAAGAAAAGGGTCTATAACTCTAAAATAAGCTTGGATGGCACTTTTCTCAATAACCAGGTAGGGATCTTGCAATCTCCTATACGTTCATTGGAACCTGGTGTTGAACAAGGGTAAGGATTCACATGACTCTTTCCTGATGGTTGGAAATTGGTGGTATAGAAGAGCTGGGTCCACATAAACCCTGAACTGATTGATGAAAGCATTTTCCAAGTGTGTCCAGGTCAGAATGGAACCTTGAGGAAGATTGAGGTACCAATTGTATGCCATATCCCATAAGGAGTAAGGGAACAACCTACAAACTACATCATGGTGAGCTATCTAAGCTCTGGTACAAGCATCCTTGAAAGCTTGTATGTGCTCTTCAGCACTCCTTGATTCACCATGAATGTACTTGGGGTAGAATCTTTCAGGGTTCTTAGGCATGTCGTGAAAACCTCCAGGGATAGTCCCTAATGGAGAGGGATTATTCTGAAAAAATGCCATTGGTGGCGGTGGTGGTTGAGTCAGCTATTGTATGGGTTGAACCAGCTGTGAAGACAATTGAGATGGATGTGGTGGTGGATTGATGGGTATCCATTGAGGTATTGGTGAAAATCCTGATGGAGTGAGCAGAGCTGATAAGGGTGGTATGATGGTTGCCCTAGTCTTGTGACTCTTGTGTCTTGTTGGGGTCTTGAGTTCTATGAAAGGTGATGGATTTTCAATTGATCGAAAAAACTCTGTGGGGCCTTTCTAGGGAGAAAAAGGCAATTTTATCCAGTTTTCCCTTCTAGGCCCTCCTTCTAGTGCCAATTCTTGTTGACGTGTGTTTTGGCACAACAACATGCAAACAAAATATTACTACTCTATTTATCCTGAAAGAGAAAGATAATCACATGGATATCTTAGCTCCCAAGGTCTTTGTAGTTGGTTCTCAATTGTGCTGATGTTGCTCAGTGGTCAATATAACAGTAATGTTCAAGGGGCCTACTGGTGTTGGGCTTATGGATCGTTCTAAGATCAGGCATGAACTAAAACCTAATTTAACTAGGGTTTTTAAAGAAACATAAAAAGATAGATCAAGGTTTTGATACTAAAAAGAATGATAATTCATCTAACTTAACCAGACTTGTTACCTCTCAAGGAATTACTAACTAAAACTGAAGAACAAAATTAACTTGTGATTAACACCAGTTGCATTCATTCATAGTGTTGATTTCAACAATTGATCATAAGTTACCATTTCAACAAAACACAAAATAAGATTTAATTCCTTGAAAGCTTTCAAAATCAAATGATTAACTTAAGATAAAATACCATTTTGGAACACAATATGAAGTAGATTTGAATCTGGTTGTTTCTACTGTTGGTGAGACAGATAAGCAACATTTACAAATCTGGCACAATCACTAGTGTACAAAAAACCTGCGTCTTCAGACTGCTTCCATCTACACTAAGGAAACTGGAAAGATACATTCCATCCTATGCTGAGTCTAATTCCTAACTGAGAAGACAAAATAATCTCCTATTACAAAGAATCAGGATGCAGTTCTGTCTCCTCTATCTTTTCTCTATTTTCTCTTTGTATTCTAAAACTTCTAACTTTTTTTTAACCCTAGCAGTTCTTACCTTCTAACTAAAAAAAGATCAAATCCCTTACAAAGAGGCAATAATGCCATATATACACCACCTCCCGAAAAGAATGTCGGTGCCTGCTTTTAGGGTTTACAAAATATTTTTCATCGGTTGCAAGCGGGTCAGCGTCCAAATCCTTTGAAGAAAGTCAGTTCTACATTAAATGCACACTCCTGCCGTCTATGCTAGTGAAGGATCGTTTCAGGGGTGATCTGTAGATCTTTTGCAGCTACCACATTAACTCCTATGCCTCCGTGTCCTTCTTCGAATTCCAGCGGAGCCGCCTTGAGTGCCCTAAAATATCACCATTAATGTCGAGATACCCTTGTCACTAGATACCAACTGTCCCTTTGACTCACAGTTTCCTTCTTCTTCGGCCCTCTTCCCGCTCGAGATCGGTCCTCTGCAAGTTGTCGGCGAGACATACCTCCTTCGCCGAAACATTACACCGAAGTTGTGTCCTTTTCCCTAGAGCTCACTTCACTTCGGGGAGACCTTGCTTAGTCGACGAGATATTACACCATGCTCAACATGTTACACCGAGGGTATAAAATATGTCGGCGAGACCTCATTGGGTCGACAAGACTTTATTCCTTCGACCAAACATCACGCTGAACTTAAATCTTTTGGTGAAAATTCCTCGAGAGACATCTTCAGATAAATAGCTCGATCCTACAAAATAGATGCCTCCATTAGTTCCCCAAGGTAAATAAAATATATCATTATTCATCATGTTTTTAATTTTATCAAAAAGAAACACAACACCGGCGGAGGCAGAACCAAAACGGGATCAAGAAACAACACCCTCCTTCAAAACTAGTGGAGGCGGAACCAAAACCAAAATGGGAAAACACTCCCCCCTTTAAAACTGGCGGAGGCGGAACCAAAAACAAGACTGGAAAACACTCCCCCCTTTAAAACTGGCAGAGGCAGAACCAAAACCAAAATGGGAAAACATTCCCCCCTTTAAAACTGGCGAAGGCGGAACCAAAACCAAAATGGGAAAACACTCCCCCCTTTAAAACTAGCGGAGGCAGAACCAAAACAGAAATCAGAACTAGGACTAGAGTTGGAATGGGAACTAGCCAAGGAAATAATCAACATTTCCAAGTTCATACCCCGTCCCGGCTTCGTGTCCGCAAAGGAAACCAAAACACAAAGGATGAAAACAAAACACTAGCAGGGTTGGAGCAAAAACTGATCCCAAGTGAAGCACAACAAGGGCGGGGTTGGAGCAAAAACTGAAATCAAAACTTCCTCAAAGTTTTAGTTTCGGATTCCATCTCAGCCCCACCTTTGACAAACATACAAAAATGAAAAAGAAAAGGGGAAAGGAAGGAAAAACAACACCCCGCGACCAAACTAAAGAAGAGAAGGAAAGCAAAAGAACGAAACACGTGGAATAGAGATCAGAACAGAACCCGAACCAGAAACCTTTTCAAGTTTCAAAGTTCAGTTCTAGTTCCAATTTTGAGTCTATCAGAATAAAAAATGAAAAGACGCGCGAGGCAAAAAAAACCAAAGCGGCAGAACTGGGATCGGAGAAGGAAAATAAAATGGAACTTGGAGGGAAATCGAAGTTCGGAATCCGCTCCGATTCCGGGCCTGCCAAAACAAAAAGAAAAAGATGGATGTTTTCGAAAACATCCAAGGCACAAGACACAAAAACCAACAAAAGACCAACGAAGAAGAGAGAGAAAGGAAAAGGCGGAGTCGGGGTCGGGATGGAACCCGAACGAAAAACTTGAAGAAAGTTTATCCTTCTGACTCGGACCCGAACTCGACTTCGAGAAAGAATAAAAGACGAAGACAAAGAACCATCAGAACTGGAACTGGGGATGGAGCAAGACCAGAGCTTAGAAGGAATTTCCAAGTCCGGTATTGGTCCCGGTTCCGCTTCCGACATAACTTTAAAAGAAAAATGCCTAAGGCAGAAAACCAAAGGCCAAAGGGAAAAGACAAAAGGGGGACCCATTTTTTTCTAGAATAAAATGGGGTGGTTATGCAAGGCATAACAAAGAAAAAATGGGATTAGGCTACATAACTGAGCAAAAAGAAGAAACCCAAAAAGCAGTGGAAAGGATACTACAAATGAGAGATGGCTCTGACACAGACTCAAATGAATATGAATGGGATCATCTATCCGCTACATCATATACTGATAAAGAGATTGATATTATCCAAATAGATACACCCTTACGAGAGGAGGGAAAAGGTTCAGGAATTAGAACATTTGTTATGGGATCAACAAATATTGATGACTCAAGCGAGGACGATCAGACATAGAGTGAGTCAAAAAACTTGGAGGTGAGTACCGTCATAGACCTTGAACATCCTACAAATAACTTTGACCACCTAGCTATCATGACACTTACAATAGTTGACCTTGTTCAATCTGATGACTTGTTACCATTAATGCACCTCGAACTTATTGACTGGGAACCCATCGAACCTAGTCTTATACCAGTCTTTTCAAACGATGATGCCATCATAAATTACTTATGCTGTGAAAAAACTGATACAAGTACTATCCATAACACAAATATCGATACTTTACATTAGGAGGGTGCCAAATCTTTCCGTTGCAAAAATGATAACAGGAAAAATAAATCTAATAATGAAAACCTCTCTGAGGCAGCATTAGATTTTGAAAAGAGAAAAATAAAGAACGTATCCAACAACAAAAACCTTTCTGAGGCACTGAAGGATGAAAGATTTGACACTCTCCCAGAACACTACCATGACAGATCATTAGTACTGGTAGAGCCAACATAGTCTATAAATATGGGAACATCTGAAGAAGCAAAGATCTTACATCTAGTAGCATCCATGACAGAACAGGAAAATCCGACATTCACTAGATTCTTTAAGCAACAACAAATAAATTTTGCATGGTCTTATTCTGACATGCCAGGATTGGATCCACAACTTCTAATGCATCATTTATCACTACAAAAGGGAATCAAACCAGTCAAACAAAAATTGAGAAAGATGCACCCCCACATCGCCGTTTTGGTTAAAGCTGAACTAAAAAAATTATTAGATGCAGGCTTTATCAGATCCATAGATTATGCAGAATGGATCTCAAACATTGTGCTAGTATCCAAACCTGATCATAGCATTAGAATATGCATAGATTTTAGAGATTTAAACAAGGCATGCCCAAAGGATGATTTTCCTTTGCCCAACATTGACATAATTGTTGATTTAACAGTAGGACATGCCATGTTATCTATAATGGATGGCTTCTCAAGATACAATCAAATCAAAATAGCACCTGAGGATCAAGAAAAGAAGGCATTCAGTTGCGCTTGGGGAACATTCTGCTGGAATGTCATTCCTTTTGGATTGAAAAATGCAGGTGTAACATATCAGCAAGCAATGACCACAATTTTTCATGACATGATGCATACTTTCATGGAAGATTATGTGGATGACATCTTAGCAAAATTACACACTAGGGAAGTACATCTAGAAATACTTGATAAGATCTTCACTAGACTAGAAAAAATCAATGTAAGATTGAACCCAAAGAAGTGTATCTTTGGGGTGACTTTAGCAAAACTTCTTGGTTACATAGTTTTAGAAAAAGGTATTGAAGTGGATCCAGTTAAGGTTAAGGAAATCATGGAGATGCCACCACCTAAAAACATCAGTCAATTAAGGTCCCTACAAGGCAGGTTACAATCCATTAGAAGATTTATCTCCCAGCTAGCAGATAAGAGTCATCCATTTAATCATCTACTTCATAAAAATGTTTCATTCAAATGGGATCATAACTGTGAAACAACTTTTGACCAGATAATGCAATATTTGGTGACATCTCCAATACTCATGCCACCCATAGCAGAAAGACCACTATTACTGTATATTGCAACAACTGAAATATCTTTAGGAGCTCTATTAGCACAAGAGGATTCTGAAGGAAAAGAAAAAGCAGTTTACTACGTCAGCAGGACTCTCAATGGATATGAAATAAACTATACATTCATAGAAAAAGCTTGTTTAGCAGTGGTATTTGTAACTCAGCAATTGCGACACTACATGTTGACTCATACAATTAGGCTCATAGCAAAAATAGACCCATTAAAATACTTACTCAGTAAAGCTGCACTAACAGGAAGACTTGCAAAATGGGTCATGATATTGAGTGAGTTTGATATCCAATATGTTGATAGGAGAGCCATCAAAGGACGGGTAATAGTAGATCAACTAGATGAAGCTCCATTATAGGATCATCATCCAATGCACATTGAATTTCCAGATGCTGACATCATGAATATTACAACTCAACAATGAGACTGTACTTTGACAGAACATATACACAGAGAGGAGTGGGGGCAGGAATTCTATTTGTCACACCTCAAGGACACACTATTCCCAGATCTTATAGGTTAATGTTTCTATGCACAAACAATATAGTTGAATATGAAGCATTGATTATCGGCATCAAAATAGCTATTGAATGGAAAATCACAGAAATACAAGTGTATGGGGACTCACAGCTTGTCATTTATCAAGTAAATAACGAGTATTAAACAAAGGATGAGAAGCTCATGCCTTATAAGCAAATGATAGATGATCTAAAGAAATACTTCATGGACATCAAGTTCAAGCAAATACCATGGGCATAAAACAAAGCTACAGATTCCATGGCAACAATTGCATCTATGTTGCAATTATCAGAAAAGAAAGATCGATATGAGTTTATGGTTGAACAAGTATCTAGTCCTGCATACGATAACCCTGATTCACAGAACATATGCCACATACCCAACATTCAACCCTCACAATATGGAGAGATCTATACTTACCACAAAGACAACATTCTTCCTCTTGACCTCTCTAGAAACCAAAAACGTAACTTTATCCATCAATCAACACGACATACATTAATCGCTGACATCCTTTACCATCGAGGTTTAGATGGTACTCTTTTCCGGTGTCTAGAGCATCACGAATCTGAAACATCCTTATGAGAGGTCCATGAAGTTATTTTTGGGACTCATTCAAGTGGGCTAACCCTAGCTAAGAAACTCCTTCGTTTAGGGTATTACTAGCTGAATATGGAGAAGGAAGCATATCAATATGTTAAAAGATGTCAAAAATGTCAAATTCATGGCAATCTAATTCATGCGTTGGCACAAGAATTACAACCATTCACATCTACATGGCCCTTTTGTCAATGGGGACTAGACCTGGTGGGGAAAATACATCCTTCTTTGTCAAATTGCCACAAGTTCATCATCACAACAACATAGTATTTTACAAAATGGATAGAAGCAGTTCCTTTGACAACTGTCACTGGAAAATAGATTTTATCTTTTATACTTAACTATCTCATCTGTCGATATGGGGTACCTCATTCCATTATTTCAAACAATGGAAGACCTTTTAAAAATTAGGAAATCTAGGAATTATGTGAACAATTCCATATTCAACATCATTTTTCAACACCATATTATCCACAGGGAAACGAACAAGCAGAAGCCTCAAACAAGACAATCCTGAAAATACTAAAGAAGACGATAGACGATGGTGGACGTGATTGGCATGTTCAATTAAATCCTGCATTATGGGCCTATAGAACCAGCATCAGAACACCAACAGGAGCTACACCATACGCCTTGGTGTATGGATCATAGGCCATTCTACCAATTGAGATAGAAATACCATCACTTCGTGTATCACTAAAAGGTCTCATAGCAGATGAAGAATATAGAGTTTCGAGGCTACAAGAGTTGGAATTACTAGATGAATGCCATCAACAAGTAGTAAATCATTTGACAACATACCAACAAAGAATGTCAAGGAGTTACAATCATAGGGTAAAACCTAGAATTTTTCAAGTTGGTGACTTGGTTCTAAAGGAACACCCTAAAAATCAGCAAGATAGAGAAAAGAAAGGGAAATTTGAACCTAACTAGTTAGGTCCCTTTCTTATCATATTAGTGTATGGATCAGGAGCATATCAATTGTCTACACCCGAAGGGGATCTGTTTGATGAACCTATCAACAACATCCATCTCAAAAAATTCTATACCTGAATCACTTAGTGCATAAATTAGTTTCTGGAAATGGTTATCTTGATGAAAACTTGGCAAACAGGCATCCTGGTGATAGAAAAATACAAAAAAGATAGAAAAATACAAAAAATGAGAAAAATGAAAAGGTGCAATAAAAACATATAGTGAAAACCTGGAAATAGGCACTATTTGTGATTTAAAACCAGCTCTCCCATCTATTTGGACACATGTCATGGTCATTTGATTCCTCCGTCATTTTTTTTACATCCATTATCATATCATATCACATGGTCATGTCTCACCCTGGCTTGGGGGCAACATCCAAAGACCATTGGGGGAAACATAAATCTTGAGCTTCACAAAATGGACAAAAGCAACAAAAAGAATGTTCAAAACAAAACCCAACATCAAACACCAATCACCATCAGAAACACATTGGGCATCCATATCACAATAGAAAATCCAAAAACAAGTCAAAAAGTTAGTCTCAAAAAGTCAAAAACATGTGTCTATGTCAGTCAAACTACGTGGTCTCTGCGTCTATAACATAGGTAAGGCTAATTTTTTATCAACCCCCGAGGCCCCTAGGATAGGTCTTTAGGTTAGTTTGATCCAAAATCTCGAAAAACACAAAAACATCACAAAATCAGGATGGATGATCTAATTTGAATAAATGATTGAATACTATAAGCAAATGGAAGATATGTTGTACTTTTGATCAATGTTATCATTTCTTTGGAGCAACTCAATGATGTATTGAACTAGAGAAGCTAGGAAGAAGAAATGGTATTTTTCTTTGTCTACTGTTTGTAAATTAATCATAATTACTGTGTGAATCATCGCGGGAAATGCTCTACAAAAGTATCATGGATGACATTCCAATTCACATAGGAAAGTGGTTTATTCTTGTTTTTTTTACTCAAGAAATGCTCAGGTCATCTCGGTTTAATTATACCTCGATGCTTGTGTTAGCTTGCAATATCAAAAATCATGAAAGTAGTACTCAGGTCATCATCGGTTTATATTATACCATTGATGCTTGTACTCACTTTCAACATTTTAAAGCTCAATGATGATACAAAAGAACAAAAGTATTGTTAAAATGCCTATACCAACATACAGATTTGCATAATAAAAGTAGACTACATCCATAATAGTGACATATCTGCAGAGTATTTGTTACAAAATAAACTGGTGAATTATTCCTTAAATAAATTATCTTTTTTTCATACAAGATTGAGTATACTTGACAATTACAAAAAAAACAAAAAACAACATCATAATCATATAGGTTGCATCATCATAATCATTTGCATATATTCAAAACATTTGAATCATCATTTCATCATTCAATCATTTCAACATACATATTGTATCAATCTAAATGAAATTCAAACACATATCAATAAGACATTAAATTAGAAAAACTGAAAAATAAAACAAAATAAGCAAACTGTGATTGCAGCTTCCCCGAAATCGTCCTATCTCTCTCTAACTCCAGTGTTTTGTTGTTTCCAATGGCTCTCATATCAGCAGATCAAGCTCAACAAAAGGACAGCTAAAGAATGAGATTTAAAAAAGCACACTATGCTAAATGCAAGGCTATGCTAAGATGAAAGTATGGCTGTGATGCTAAAATGGTTGTGATTGCATAAGCTGATTGCATGTACGTTCGTGCGTTTTCGTATGTATGCGTAGGTAACCAAAGCTTGGATTTGTATCGGATTTTATAGAGTTTTTGAAAGGATTCGATTGGCTGATTTGATTAACGGCCTGAATTAAGCTTGTTCGAATGGACGGTGGAAGATTTTCAAAAGTGGATGAGGGAGATAGAAGGTTTCCCTTTTCTTCGATTGTCATCATTGAGATCCGAAGGGAAATTGTCATTTCGAAGAATGAGTTAGAATTAGTTAGAATTAAATAAAATAAATTTATTTAATTTAGAAGTGAAGACGGATATAGAAATTTGTATAATTAAATAAATTGTATTTAATTATGTTTTAGAAATGAATTTAGAGTGAGGAAAATATTAAATAAAATATTTAATATTTAATTTGATTATGGGATGAAGAGAATATTCCATTATTTGAATATTCAAATATTCAAACTTTGGAATGATGTGATAATTAAAATAAATAATCGTATTTATTTAATTTAATTAAGAGGAATGTGGGAAATGTCAATAATTAAATAAAAGTATTTATTTAATTAAGGTAGAAGAATTAGAAGATGAACAATATAAATAAATAATTAAGTTTATTTATATGTAGATGACTTTAGGAGATTAATTAAATAATTCATATTTAATTAATTAACAAGCTTAATCATGACCATTTTAAGACGTATACATTTTGCCCCTCTTTGAAGTGATGTGTGAAACGCATTGCTTCAAAGAAAATAAAATTTTGCCCCTAATATGCTTTCGATAATTTTGCTGATGATGCCCCCTCGGGAGGTAAATCACGAATGAATGAGAGAGTTATTTAGCTCTCAATAAAGAAATGTCCCATGTTTGAATATAAAGTCAAAAGGCAACCAACTTACCCTTGTTTGACCTTTAAAAGGTAAGAAAGGAGAAAGAGACAAATCATTTGCACTTTTAAACTTGGTGAATACTGTAGTTCTAAGAGTGACCTTGCGACATGGAGATTCCTTATCATCGCCACCGATTCGAGAGATCTCGCCGATACCAAAGGCCAGCAACATACCACCGGTGAGTCGATCTAACCACCCGTGCTTTCAAATTTTTACGTTTGAATCAAAATTTTCTCTTTTTCTACAGATTTTGAATATGAAAATTACGTTTGAGCGCTTTTAGGATAGTTTGAGCACTTTCGATGTTTTTTTGGGTGCTTAGGGTAAAAACAGTAGCGCATACAGGCTAGATGTTAAAAATTTAGGAAAAACCAGTTTGGCACATTCGATGAAAACAATAGTGCATCTAGGGTGTCATTCAGAAATTTAGGAGTATTGCACATATAGGAAAAATAGGCACACATATAGGAAGTAGCGCATAGAACAAAAACAGTGGTGCATATAGGAAAAGTGCGCATCCAGTGATTAAAGTAGTGCTTAGGATGAGAAAAGTAGCGCATATAGGGAAAGCGCGCATAGGGGATCTGTTTGAGAGCATCGAGCAAAAAGCACGGCACATATGAGTTTTAACGCATAGAGTCCACAGAGTAGCACATCTGGTAAAAATAGGCAGAATTGAAAATTTGATGATAGTAATGCAAAAATGATGATGAATATTGCTCCCTTAGTCAACAGATAGGTAAATTGTCATGTCATCATGTTGATATGGATAGAAATGATAGGATAATCTGATGATTGATTGATAACTTTGCTTCCTAGAGTAGAAAACAAAGAGTAATTATTAGATGAATGATTGATATGACTTATGATAAATTTTCTTTCTGCGATAGAAAACAAATAGTAATTGATGGTAGAGCAGATTTTATATGATATCCAGATAGATAAGTTGTGTACTTGTTTGCCTGATAGGATTGATTGTGTGATATGAATCATTGATATGAGTCATCGATATGGATCTGATATAGGTCACTGATATAGGTCACATGATAGATATGAGTCTGATTAATTCTGATTGATTAAGATTGAATGAGTGGTATGATTCTAATAACTTATCCTTGTGATGAAAATAGGAGGTTTTCAAAAACCTACAGATTAGAGAGCGGCACTCAGCAGGGTGGGATAGGATACCCAAGTTGACACCTGTTGAGATAGGTTTGATAGATACATGTTGCTTGCAATCCTTGTTGGCTATGCCGCTGATTCGGGTCAACAAAGGATTGTTGACGCCACTGGCAGAGTGATGGCATTCAGAGCACAACACCTTTCATATGCCGACTGGTGAGGTGACGGTGACTCCAGAGGACGTATACAGGATATTAGGTATCCCAGTAGTTGGTGCCCTTGTGTATTACGATCACAAGGAGCTCGGGGGTACAGATGCCTTGAGGAGGGTGTATGGTGATGTGCATATAGCTGGGTACAGGGTACCATGGGCAGAATTTTGAGGATATCTAGCCTTGCCAGTAGTTTTGGGTGCTTTCATTGGAGGTCTCCTTTGTCCGGATCGTCGGGAAAAGGGATTATCAGTGGGATTATCAGTGGGATGGGGCAGGATTTTGGAGCAGATGCCGGTACAACCGTAGAGATATGCATGGGGGAGTTGCATGTTAGCACATCTTTATCATGATTTGCATCAGGTGGTTTATAGGGGTTCTTCTAATTTGTCGTGTGGTGTGACACTGTTGCAGACATGGGCATGGGAGCATCTTGCTATGACGAGACTGACGTGCCCCAAAGTTAGGCCATCAGGTAGGCCTTATATATATGTATGCTATGTTCCTTACCTTGCCCAAGCTGGGCAAGGCAGATTACTAGAGGTGCATGTTAGATGATATGGATACAGTGGTATGGCAGCCATATCTTGATTGTGAGCCATGGGCTACAGATGATCTGGAGATGCCGTTTGTATGCATTCCTCGGTTCCTGATAGGGAGGACTCCTTTCATTCTTGAGAGGTTTCTAGCGTTGTGAGTGCAGAGACAATTTGGATTTACACAGGGGATGCCACAAGGGGTTGTACACTATGCCCGGAGTAGAGATGAGGCCGAATGGGGGCCATATGTTTCTTATCAGGCAGTATATATAGAGTTCATGACATTAGTGCCTGAGGCATGGGCTGACAGGAGAGACATTGTGGATGCCGGTATGTCAGATGAGTATTTTGTATATTTCCACATGCATCCCTTTCCACAGTTTACAGTCCTGATGAGCCAGCACCCATTTTGGTAGTACCACAGCCAGGGGTAGTGAGACAGGAGGAAGTGGCCGGCAGCAAGCAGGGAGCAATTGGAGGAGAGGAGGTGGATAGTGGAGATGAGGAGGAGAGTTCCGATGGGGATGATGGAGATGATGGCGGGGATGAGGGACAGGTGTTGGGGAGGTAGAGGCTGGATATTCTGAGGGTTGTCTAGATCATGCGGTAGCCGAGGACAGGGATAGGGCAACGGACAGTGATCCGAGTGGGATCCTCATCTTAGCAGGGGCAGATAGCCACGCTTCAAGTCCAGGTGCAGACACTACAGGGATAGCAGGGGTAGTTATAGAGTCAGCTGGTGCAAGCACAGGGATTTATTGTACAGTTACAGGCACAGGCACCTGCCCCAGGCCCATAGTTAGCCCAGGTGATGGCAAAGAGAGATGCACTTAGACAGAGAGTAGTGGAGGCTGAGGGCGTGGCTCAGAGGTTGATGGGCACCGTAGAGAGTGCATCATTGCGGGATGCCATTACCGAGGGCATGGAGATGGCAAGGGAGGCTGAGTATTACAGAGTCAGATATGAGGAGTTGTGTCCTCTCGAGCGCAAAGAGCCATATCCCCGATCTCATAGCAGGATGAGGAGTAGATCACAGACACATACACAGAGCATGGGAGTGACTGGGCCTCGGTGGGACCTAGACGCAGGCACCAGTGGCAGGCCACCTCCTTCCGAACCAGCTCCATCAGGGGCATCGACCAGTTAGCAAATATAGTGCACGTGTGTGTACCATTTTTGGAGCATGTATACTAATTTTTGATCATATCTGATGTATTTCACTTTAGACATTTTAGTGTCATTGGACATTTGGACATTTGTATTATTTTTGATGAGTGATGATATGTAGCGGCGATGATTATTTTGGATGATGTGATGTGCATTTTGAGATGATAATGTGATATGCATTTTTTTTCATGTGTTTATGGATTTTGGTATGCATTTGAATGATTTGATGATTAACATGATATGCAGAATGATTTGATTAAAATGTTTTTATTATGATGATGATGATTTGATATAATGTGTACCAATGATGTCATGGAGATGGATGACTTATAATGTGATTATAAAAATGTATGTATGGAATGTTTATTATATTTTTTGGATTTTTCAATGCAGGTAAAAGATGATAATATGATGAAAAATGAATGTTGTGTTCATGATATGCATTATGAATTTTGTATGGTAAAATGATATGTAAAATGATGAGTAAATAGTGAGGAGATGTATGATAAAACGATGTGATGAAAATATAATGATTTGTAATTAGAATGAATGGATAAATGAAATGATAAATGGGCTCATAATGATAATGAAATGATAAAGAAATGAAATGATATTTAATGACATGAAATGATAATTAATGATAAAAGAATGAAATGATAATGATAATAACAAGAGATGAAATGGGATGATATGAGATGTGAGAATGATAATATATGAAAGAAATGATGCAATGAATGATAATAAAAATGAAACGAAAATGAAATGATGAAATGATAATGGTAATGGGATGTTTAAATGATGATAATGGTAATGATAAGAGATGAAATGATAATGATAAATGATAATGATAATGATAATGATAATGTTAAATGATAATGATAATGAAATGGAATTGTTAAATGATATGATAATGTTAAATGAAAAATGGAATTGTTAAATGATATGATAATGCTAATGTTAAATGATGATGAAATGGAAAAATGATAAATGATATGTAATGATAATGAAATGATAACGAATGGATAATGATATGAAATGAAAATGATAAATGATATGTAATGATAAATGAAATGATAACGTAATGGATAATGATATGAAATGAAAATGATAAATGATATGTAATGATAAATGAAATGATAACGAAATGGATAATGATATGAAATGATAAATGATATGGAATGATAATAAAATGATAACGAATGAATAATGGTATGAAATGAAAATGATAAATGATATGGAATGATAATAAAATGATAATGAATGGATAATGGTATGAAATGAAAATGATAAATGATATGGAATGATAATAAAATGATAACGAATGGATAATGGTATGAAATGAAAATGATAAATGATATGGAATGATAATAAAATGATAACGAATGAATAATGGTATGAAATGAAAATGATAAATGACATGGAATGATAATAAAATGATAACGAATGAATAATGGTATGAAATGAAAATGATAAATGAGATGGAATGATAATAAAATGATAACAAATGAATAATGGTATGAAATGAAAATGATAAATGATATGGAATGATAATAAAATGATAACGAATGACTAATGGTATGAAATGAAAATGATAAATGATATGGAATGATAATGGATATGAAATGATAAATGAAAATGAAATGCAAATGGAATGATAATGGATATGAAATGATAAATCAAAATGAAATGCAAATGGAATGATAATGGATATGAAATGATAAATGAAAATGAAATGCAAATGGAATGATAATGAATATGAAATGATAAATGAAAATGAAATGCAAATGGAATGATGATGGATATGAAACAAATGTTCGAATATCCTCCACAAATAGTCCAAAGAGACATGGCCATCGTTTGATGTGATTATTATCCTTTCAAAACTCTAATGCAAATCCACTATGCAGACATGTACAATGATCTAGTATGAAATGTAGCTTAATGAAGCGAACCTTTTGTTGAGCTTGTTGGTATATTTGCTGGAATCATCATAAAGCACTTTTAAAATGTTGGAAGTATGTACAAGCATCAGAGGGGAAATTAGCACCAATGATGACCTGAGTACAACTTTCATGATTTTTGATATAGCAAGTGAACACAAGCATCTAGGTATAATTGAACCGAGATGACCTGAGCATTTCTTGCGTAAACAGACAAAGACTAACCACCATATGATGCAAATTTGGAACTGTCATCAATGATAAATCATCACATCTCGCGACATATTTGCAACAAATAAATGATTAACCTCTAGAAAATAGACAAAGAAAAATCATTCTCTTTCCTTGCTACTCTAGTTCAGTACATCATTGAGTGTGCTCCAGAGAAATGATATCAAAAATTAAACAACCATTGTTTAAAAATGAAATACTATTATTCCAAACATTATTCAGATTATAGATCATCCAGATATGAGTCATGATAAGGTACGCAACTGAAAGCTACTATGATATGGATCAATGAATGGATGTTTTGGTTTGATTTGGTTGTTTTGTTTTTGTATGATTGGCTTCGATGTCTTTGTTTCAGTGTTTTGGTAGAACTTGAAAGTTGATTGCCCCCAGTATGTTCATGTTTACCCTTGGTATTGACACAACTCGCTGAAATGAATATGTATAATAATCAAGCCATGATAAGATGTTATCGTTCGAGGTAAATGATGATAGCATGGTGCTGGTGTGGCCTCAAGATGATGAAAAGAATGCATGAAAGGAATGCTGAAAAGTTAAGTGCAGAACATGAACTACTAGATGGAAAGCTACAAATAGCGTCTGTTTGCCAAATTTTCACTATTTGTTTTTATTGCATTTTTCATGTTAATAGACTACCTATCATCAGGTTTTCACCCTATGACTTTTCTTTCTTTTCTTTTCTTTTCTTTTTTTTTTTTGATTTTTTAAGGACTTTTTCTGATGATGATAACCACTTTAGACATAATACTTTTTTCAGGTGCATGCTATTGATAGGCTCATCAAACAGGTCCCCTTCTGGTGTCGATAACTTGTAGGCTCCTAAACCATAGACTGCGATAACCACTTAAGGACCCAGCCAATTTGGTTCAAATTTTCCTTCTCTCTGTCCTGCTGATTACGTGGGTTTTCTTTCAGAACTAGATCACCCACATGAAAGGTACGTGGATTTACTTTGTGGTTATAGCTGCGAGACATCATCTGTTGATATGCTTTTAGATGATCAGCTACTCTTTGTCTCTTTTCATCTAGGAGTTCAAGCTCTTGGAGTCAGGAGACTTTGTATTCATCATCCATTGTAAGACCTTTCAAGGATACCCTGAGTGAGGGAATCTCAACTTCTAAAGGTAGTATGGCTTCTGCTCCATAGACAAGAGCAAACGACGTTGCTCCTGTTGGTGTGCAGACACTGGTTTTGTAGGCCCATAGAGCGGGATTGAGTTGAATGTGCCAATCCCTCCCTGAATCATTCATAGTCTTTTTCAAGATTTTCAATATTGTTTTATTTGAGGCCTCTGCTTGGCCATTCCCTTATGGATAGTAAGGTGTTGACTATCTATGTTGTATGTGAAATCTCTCACAAAGTTCATCAAAATCTTGATTTTTGAATGGACGTCCATTATCTGTAATAATGGAGTTGGGAATGCCATACCGACAAATAATATAGTTGAGTATGAATGATGATATTTGTTTGTCAGTAACTTTAGTAAGAGGGACTGCCTCAATCCACTTGGTAAAATACTCTGTAGCTGTGATGATGAATTTATGCTCGTTCGATGAATAAGGATGAATCTTTCCCACTAGATCTAACCCCCATTGAGAAAATGGCCAAGTTGGCATGAATGGTTGAAGTTCCTGTGCAGGAGCATGAATGAGATTCCCATGAATCTGACATTTTGAGCATGTTTTCACGAAAGTGAATGATTCCCTCTCCATTGTAGGCCAGTAGTAACCCATTCTAATCAATTTCTTGGATAAGGTCAGTCCACTCGAATGAGTACCACAGATGCCACCATGAACTTCTTGTAAAGTTTTGTCAGATTCCTCATGTTCAAGACATCAGTATAGAGTACCATCAAGACCACAGTGATAAAGGGTGTCAGCGATAAGAGTGTAGTGAGTGGATTGGCATATAAAATTATGTTTTTGGTTATGGGATAAATCAGGTGGCAAGATATCGTCTTTGAGATAGGCATAAATTTTTCCATACCAAGGTGAATCGGATCCTACCAAGTGGCAAATAATTTGGCTTTCGGGCGTGTCATAGGCAAGTGTAAATGATTGTTCCACCAGAAATTCATAGCGAGTCTGATTTTCTGGGATTTGTAGCAATGACACGATCGTAGCCATGGCATCAGCTGCTTTGTTGTCAAGTCTTGGAATTTGTGTGAATTGAATGTTCACAAAGTACTTCTTGAAGTCATCAACCATCTTTTTATATGGTAACAATTTGTCATCTTTGGTCTAATAATCATCATTGATCTGATAAATGACTAGCTATGAGTTGCCATATACCTGTAGTTCTGTAAACCTCCATTCTAGCGCTATTTTAAGCCCAATGATCAATGCTTCATATTCGGCTATGTTGTTGGTGCATGGAAACATCAGCCTATATGATCAAGGAATAGTGTGTCCTTGAGGGGTGATGAAAAGTATGCCTGCCCTTGATCCATGTTGAGTGAAAGAACCATTAAAATATAAAGACCATGGTTGTTTAGATTCTGCAGTGAAGACATCAGCATCTGGAAATTCAATGTGCAGGGGATGATCTGCTTGTAGTGGTGCATCAGCTAGTTGATCAATGATAACTTGTCCTTTGATTGCCTTGCGATCAACATAATGGATGTCAAACTCACTCAGAATCATTACCCACTTTGCTAACCTTCCTGTCAATGATGTTTTGCTTAATAAATACTTGAGTGGATCAATTTTTGAAACCAGATTGATTGTATGGGTTAACATGTAATGCCAAAACTTCTATGAAGCAAAAACTACTGCTATACAAGCCTTCTCAATAGAAGTGTAGTTGAGCTCATGACTTGTCAGTGTTCTACTAATGTAATAAATTGCGCGTTCCTTTCCTGTAGAGTCTTCTTGTGCTAGCAGTGCCCCTAGAGATGTCTCTGTTGCAGCAATGTATAAGATTAGTGGTTTGTCTGGATTTGGTGGTACGAGAACTGGTGGAGTCATTAGATACTGTTTGATTTGTTGAAAATCCAGTTCACATTTGTCATCCCACCTGAAAGGAACATTCTTATGCAGTAGATGTGTGAAAGGTAAACTTTTGTCGGCCAATTGTGCAGTGAACCTTCGTATTGACTATAATCATCCCTGTAGTGATCTCAACTGACTGATGTTCTTTGGTGGAGGAATTTCCATAATTGCCTATACTTTCGCGGGATCTACTTCAATTCCTTTTTCTGAAACAATGTATCCCACCAGTTTTCCAGATTTGACCCCAAAAACACATTTCTTAGGGTTGAGGCGAACTTTGAATTTCTCTAATCTTGCAAATATTTTGGGCAATATTTCAAGATGTCCTTCTCTGGTGTATGATTTTTCCAATATGTCATCTACATAATCTTCCATAAAGATATGCATCATGTCATGAAAGATTGTAGTCATGGCTCTTTGGTAAGTAGCCCCAGCATTCTTTAGACCAAAAGGCATGACGTTCCAACAATAAGTTCCCCATGGATATGCAAAAGCTATTTTTTCTTGGTCTTCAGGTGCAATTTTTATTTGGTTGTAGCCAAAAAAACCATCCATTAATGAATACATGGCATGGCCAGTAGTCAGATCAACTATAGTGTCGATGTTTGGCAGTGGGAAGTCATCCTTAGGACATGCTTTATTAAGATCTCTAAAATTTGTGCATATTCTCACAGTTTTATCTGGCTTGGATATAGGAACAATGTTGGAGATCCATTCTGCGTAGTCAATTGGTCTTATGAAGCCTACATCAAGGAGTTTTCTCAGTTCTTCCTTAACCAATAATGCAACATGAGGGTGCATCTTTCTGAGTTTTTGTTTCACCGGCTTGGCCCCTAGTTTGATAGACAAGTGATGCATGATAAGATCAGGATCAAGACCAGGCATGTCAGTGTAAGACCACGCAAAATTTACTTGATTTGCTTTCAGGAATTCTATGAACTCTGGTATTTCTTTCTCTGTCATTGATGCAGCTAACTGTAAAATTTTTGGTTTGTCAAAAGTCTCAAGATTGACAGCATTTGTAGGCTCAATCAAAATAGGCAATCGCTCATGGTAGTGCTCCAAGAGAGTGTCAAGATTCCCATTGTTTGGTGCCTCAAAGAGGTTTCCACCATTTGATACACTCTTTATTTTATCTTTTATTTGATCTAATACTACCAGATTCTGGTTTTCACCATTAGATCTCTTTTTTTATTTTTACTTTTGCAGCTGGGAGAATTGACACTCTCCTTATCAAAGACTTTATATCGAAAATCATTAGTGGAACAATCATTTACATCTTCTGCCGAAAGGAAGTTTACAATAGCTTCATCACTTGGAAACATAGGTATATCAATAGGTTCAGATGAATCCCAATCAATGAGATCAAGATACATCAAAGGTATCGGGTCATCAGGTTGCATGAAATCAACTATGGTTATGGTCATAACGAAGTGGTCTGTAGGATCCGAGGTGTGAGGTGGGTCAATGATGATACTGTCCTCATGATAATCTTGTTCATTTAGATCTGACTCAGTATCACTAGAATCATAGTTGATTTGTGGTTCAGATTCTTGTGGTTGGGACCCTGACCCTTCACCTTCAATTAGAGTTGGGGCGTACTGGTGTATTACATCAACCTCTTTATCCCTCCAGAGTTCATCATTATAAATGGTGTCCCATTCATATTCAACAAAGTTTGTATCTGAATTGTTATCCAAGAAGTTCTGAACCGTTGCCAAACATGCTTCTCATGAATCTGAGCCTTCTTGCAATGTGAAGACAGTGCCATGCAGTTGTTTGGATATTCTTTCTTTGGAGTGAGTATCGTAACCTAATCCAATTTTCTCTTTGGCAGCAAGTCCATGGAGGTGAATAGGTTCAACTACTCCTTTCCTTTTTCCAATAGGACCTTTATCATAGCCCATATTCTGCATGATTGAGTACCCTTTTCCATATTTTTTCGTGGGTAATTTGACATTAAAGACTGCTTCATCTTCATCTTTATAGAGCTAGTTTAGAATTTCTGTATCCTTAGGATTTTCTATGGGGAATTTTTCTTTGATGAATTGTCCATTAAATTTTGTGATTGTCTCTATTGGTGATTGCTTTGATGTTGATGTTGCTGATATTTGATGTTCTCTGATAGATGGTTGCCCATGTGATCGAGGTGATGTAGGTAAATTGGCAAGACAAAGAGAGTATTCTCCAACTCCATGGTCCTTGAATTTCAATTTTTTGTCAAAACTATTGGTCAATTGATTGATTTGTGTGTCAATCTTTAGAGAAGTACTAGCATGAGCTTCTCAATTGTTAGGAACCAGAGTATCTTGACTGGCCTTTATGTTGGCACAAGTTTGAATATTTGAATTATCAGCTGGTATCATGATTTCCTGTCCATCATAAGGAAACTTAAGATATTGATGATAAGTTGATGGGACAACTTGCATTTCATGGATCCAAGGACGACCCAACAAGATGTTATATGCAAGATCACGGTCCAATACTTGACATAAAGTATTCTTTATAACAGGGCCCACTTTGATTGGCAGCATGATTAGACCTTTGGATGCTCTTTCTTCATCATCATAATCTTTTATGGTAATCTTTCTTCTAAAATCAATGGAGTCTTCAGAAAATCCTAAAGCTTTAACCAACTTCATGGTATAGATATTTAAACCAGCACCTCCATCTATTAGAACTCGTCTGACACGAAACTTGTGAACCATGACTTCTAAATACAATGATGAATTGTGGGGATGAGTTATGGAAACGTCATCCTTTTCAGAGAATGAAAGGCAAGTGGGTGAGGACAAGTGTCCTACCATGGCTTGAAATTGGTTCACATCCAAATCAGTAGATACATTCGTTTCAACGAGGGTTTTTGAGAATTTCTTTATGGGCTGGGGAAATCTTCAATAGTTCCAGAATAGAAATTTGAGTGGGGGTTTTTCGAAGTTGATTGACTAAATCATATTGATGTTGAGGTGGAGGTTCAGCGGATTTTGAAGAGGTGCCCTTTAAGACAACTTTAGCTTGCGCTCTTGTTGTTGCATTGACTTCTCTATATTCCACCTTCTTGTTGACTTTAATGACATTTACCCGCTCATCATTTGTGTAGAGATGATTGATTATATGATCATCATTGATATGATTCACATTTTTTTTAGAAGACTCACCCTTTTGATAGTTTGGCAAAGGGTTGCGAAATGCTTGGTGGTCTACGTTGGATTGTTGATGTCCTTCTATTGTATTGTCGATTAAGTCTTGAATGGAATTCTTCAAGGCTTGGCAGTTATTTGTGCGATGACCTTTGCACCGATGATAATCACAATAGTATGCCTCATTCCATGATGGAGGCTTTACACTGGGTTCATAATTTCATTGAGGCGACAAAGTAATGACATTTTTGGCCATCAACTCTTTGAATGCAGATTCTAAAGATTGACCCAATGAAGTGAAAGTTCTTCTATTGGAGAAGAATGAAAATTTTTGTGGATTTGTATTCAAGGTGTTCCCTAAGGAATTGTGATTGTTATTGGTTCCTCGATAACCTTGGCTGTTGGAAGTCCCTTGATTGGGAGTAGAGTGTTGATTTATATTGTTCCTCGGAGGAAGAGGATTATTTCCGTGATTTGCAATCAAGTTGACATTGTTGTTGAGAATGTTTGGAGTACTGAGGACAAATGGCTTGGTCAAGGCATGATTCGCATCAACAACACCATCATTCACCATATTTTTGTTGCGGGTCCAGAATTTGAACTTGTCCTAATTATTGTGATGGTTGGATGAGCTAGGATTATCTTTGTCATGTTTTATTATTCCTCTTTTGACCAAAGCGTTTTCTATGGTTATGGCATCTTCAATCATTTTCTCAAAAGAAGAAGGAAAATGCAAGTTCAAATGATAGCTCATTTCTAAATTTAAACTGTTAATGAAGGTAACCATCTTTTCCTTTTCAGGAACAGGGCATGGATATCTGGCGAACATTCTTCTCCATCTCTGAAGAAACGTAATGAAAGATTCACCTACTTTTTGTGCAACTTTGCAAAGATCTATCATGGTGATTTGGTGTTGTATGTTGTAGGCATATTGTGATATGAATAAGTTGATTAATTCTTCAAATGTCATGACGAGAGGTGTAATCTTAGATAACCATTCCATAGAGTGAACTCCAAGGCTCCTAGGAAACAATTGCATCAAGTAAGTGTCTTCGTGAGCGAATTCCAATGTCATGTTTTGGAAGTCTCTAACATGATCGATTGGATCCGATTTCCCATTATAGCGATCAAATTTTGGCATTTCACAATGCTTGGGAAAAGGAATCATGTTAAGACTTCGATCGAAAGGATATGGACAAATGTCCTCTAGAGTATATTTCTTTGTGGTTGTTCCCCCTTGTAATTCTTTAACTTGTCCTTGAAGTGCCTTGATTTGTTGGGTCAAAGCACTAAGATCAGATAGGGGTGTCTCTTCAGGTTTGTTTTTCAAGTTTTCAATATTGAAGTCATGAGGCAATTTAGCCCCTTGTTCGGCTAGATAGCGAAAATATTTTTCCTTATCTCGCTGCAAGATCTTTTTGATGGCTTTGTGAAATTTTAGATCTTGCTCAGCCTCTCTAAGACGTTCCTCATCTTGTTCCTCGTCACTATCTATCTGTGTTTTGTTCATGTCTTTGTATTGGTGGAACAAATTTTCTTCTTTGTTATCTGTATCTTTGTCAAAAAGTGGATTACGATTCATGATGTAAAGAGGATTGCTGCTTTCACCCTCTTCTTGAATGTTTTGAGTATAACCTTCTTGTTGGATTTCGTCCTTCAATTTATTGAATTGGGATCTTGTGAAGATAGGCATATGATTTTGAAAAATTCTGCTAAACTTAGATCCTGGTTGTGACAAGTGTGATAATGATGATATCTTGATCTAATAAGATGTGGAATCTTATGATATGATCTAAGATGTTCCTAATTTTTGATTGTGGCTTCCAATGATGAAGGATATCAGAATCCTATTGGGGAAGTTGAATCAATAATTAGAAATTTGTTTGAGAGATGCACTCTTAAAGTTTTTGATCTTTGTTTTCAAAGAAAGGTTCCAAAATCACTAAAGGATTTGATTGGGATGTGAAGGATATTCTATAGAAGGTTGTGGTATGTTGTCAAATTCAAGAGGTTGATTATGATTATGTCGTTGTGATAGAGCTATTCTCTAATAATAAGCTCGAGAATCTAAGGGATCTACAACATACTCATCAGTGAATCCTCTAACAAAGTATTTGTATCTATGAAGAAATCCTCGGTAATGAAGCAAGACGTGCTGACTTTTATACAAGAATTTTCTCTTTTGCAATGTTTTCTTGTGTCCTAATTTTTTCTTGGGTTTTATGATCCTTTTGGAAACTGATTTCTTGGGAAATTTTGTTGATTTCCAATCTCTAAGCATGGGAAAAGTATTGGGAATGTTATTGGACCAAAGGTATGAATAACCTTTTGAATTCTTTCAGTTGTTGTTCTTCATATTCATTTTGGATGATCTTTCTATCTGAATTAATGTGATGGAAGACACAACAAACATTTTTGAAAACAGTTGTTCTTAAAGCCCTATACTAACATGAAGTGTTTGATCAAGAAAATGTTTTCAACAAATGTTTTCACAGGTTTCACACATGAAAGACAATTCAAGCAAACTCACTCTTAATGCTCAAGTAGGTCATTCTAGTAATCAACAACCCACATCTTAGAACGACATCGACTCACACAACCATGTCACCCTCGAAGGGGCGCTCATGTTTTTGTCTTTTCCAGGCACGTACTCAGAGTTACGGAAGTGGATACCGGATCCCCTGAGCAAACGGTCCTTGGCAGTTATATGGTGAGTGTCTTGGGGGCAGATTCTTCCCTTCCCTTGCACTGTGATTATTAGAATGTTTGAAAACTGACTTCAGCTGGCCACTACATTAGGTTCGTAGTAAGGATTTCCATTCGGTGCAGCAATAATAAACTCCCTCAGGAGACCTCCCAACCTTTAGAACAAAGGTTTTGGGGATGGTTATCTTGCACACTACTGGAAAAAGAGGGTTTCCCCAGATTTGCTTTAAATTTTATAGTGGGACAGAATAGCCTGGCTTTGGCTTGAACCCACTTGATTCGTTCCCATAGGGTGAGTACTTTTTCCCACTACGGCAGGCTCTCTAAAGGATGTAATTAAAGCAGTAAAACTTCATGAAATTGAAAGAAAAGTATGGTATTTTGATCACCCAGTTAAGGGGAGAGCATTAGCCTATTGCCATAGAAAAAGCAGACAAATGTTCATTTTAAAACCCAAATCACAATGATCTAATCTAAGTGAAGATATTGCTTCACCAAAAACAAGTTTGTTCAATTTTAACTGCAAGATCATTGTGTGGTGACTATCCTAGATTACTTCATTTTATCCATATGCACCAGAATATTAGCTATATGCGCCAGAATATAAGCTATATGCGCTAGAACAAAAAGTATATGCGCTAGAACAGAAAGTATATGCACCGCAAGAAAGATAAATATGCTCTTAAAACAGTTACTATGTGTCAAAGGAAAGATTCTATATGCACCTAAACAGTTACTATATGCGCTGAAACAGTTTCTATATGCGCTGAAACAGTTGCTATATGCACCGAAATAGTTGCTATATGCACTCCAGAATCCTGCAAAACAAAAGTCAAAAACCCCGTATGCGTCGCAGAAAATGTCGAATGCACTTAAACGCCAATTTTTTTTTTTAAAGTCGACTCCAAAAATTTGCAGAGAATGTTAAATTTGTGGGTTTGAGCCCCACGGTGGGTGCCATTTTATGTGTGTGTGAAAAATGTATCAATCTAAATGAAATTCAAACACATATCAATAAGACATTAAATCAGAAAAACTGAAAAATAAAACAGAATAAGCAAATTGTGATTGCAGCTTCCCTGAAATCGTCCTATCTCTCTCTAACTCCAGCATTTTGTTGTATCCAATGGCTCTCAGATCAGCAAATCAAACTCAACAAAAGGACAACTAAAGAACGAGATTTAAAAATGCACACTATGCTAAATACAAGGCTATGCTAAGATGAAAGTATGGTTGTGATGCTAAAATGGCTGTGATTGCATAAGTTGATTGCATGTACGTTCATGCGTTTTCGTATGTATGCATAGGTAACCAAAGCTTGGATTTGTAACAGCTTTTATAGAGTTTTCGAAAGGATTCGATTGGCTGATTTGATTAACAGCCTGAATTAAGCTTGTTCAAATGGACGGTGGAAGATTTTTGAAAGTGGATGAGGGAGATAGAAGGTTTCCCTTTTCTTCGATTGTCATCATTGAGATCCGAAGGGCAATTGTCATTTCGAAGAATGAGTTAGAATTAGTTAGAATTAAATAAAATAAATTTATTTAATTTAGAAGTGAAGACGGATATAGAAATTTGCATAATTAAATAAATTGTATTTAATTATGTTTTAGAAATGAATTTAGAGTGAGGAAAATTTTAAATAAAATATTTAATATTTAATTTGATTATGGGATGAAGAGAATATTCCATTATTTGAATATTCAAATATTCAAACTTTGGAATGATGTGATAATTAAAATAAATAATCATATTTATTTAATTTAATTAAGAGGAATGTGGGAAATGTCAATAATTAAATAAAATTATTTATTTAATTAAGGTAGAAGAATTAGAAGATGAACAATATAAATAAATAATTAAGTTTATTTATATGTAGATGACTTTAGGAGATTAATTAAATAATTCCTATTTAATTAATTAACAAGCTTAATCATGACCATTTTTAGACGTATACACATATCTATATCATTCAATTATACTTAAAATACATCACATTCATCCTTTTGTTGTATCATATATTCACATATAATCCATCCATTTGATAATAAATTCCATCAATTTATTACATGTATCATTCCACATTTTCATCTAATAAGTAACACTTACATCACATATAGTATATCATCTACACACATCAATCCATAATCATAAATCCATATACATCATAAATCCATGTACATCATAAATCATGTATCCATATACGATGCATCCATACATTACCATTAGTTGCATCATAGATAGAACAACATCATATCAAAGCACAACATCATGACAATAAAACCATCACATAGCATATAAACATCAAAACAAAATGCATCCATCGAAAAATCAAATAAAACACATAATAGACTATAGAATCTATTGCATCTCATATATATCAAAATCACAATGTTAAGTATACAATGATGTCTAAAATGAAGAGATAAAAACATCAATAATGGTTGTACATCAAGATGATCAAAGTACATCATAGACATAATCATGTGCTGCTGGCTCCAGATGGTGTAGGCATAGCAGGATCAGGACCCCTACCACTAGAGGAACCGAGATCCTTGGGATCTCTGGGTAATGGCTGAGTAACACCTGCACTGACAATCTTGGATCATGACCTACCAGAATGGGACCTCGCATAGCTCACTCTTTGCTCAAAGGGCACTACATCATAATACCTTGCTCTATAAAGCTCAATCTCCTCACCAATGCGAGCAACCTCTTGCATGTAATCTGCCAAGGAGGTGCCATCTGCTAGTCTCTGTAATCTATCAGCCGAAGCCTAAGCACCCTCTGCTGCAAACCTAACCGCATCTCTCTCGGCTGTCAATGAGGTAACCTGAGCCTGAGCTACCCCGGCTGTCTGCCTGACCGCATCTCTCTCGACTATCAATAAGGTAACCTGAGCCTGAGCTGTCCCGACTGTCTGTCTCGCCGCATCCCTCTCGGCTGACAATGAGCTGTGACTAACTGATCCTGCACAGCTGAAAGAGTCTCTATATGCAACTCATCCTGTACCTGCATATGAGCTTGTGTCTGCTCTAATAAACCCTGTGTCTGAAGAAGTTGCTCCTGAATAGTCTCTAACTGCACTTGAAGATCTACCATCTGTAGTTGCACTGAAACATCTCCCACAGCTTGCCTCTTACGAGGCATATTCTCACCAGGAAAATCTAAGGCAGGCCCCAAACCAACTACAGCCTCTCCACTATCAAATCTCTCATCTCCACTGCTATCATCTCTGTTGCTCTCATCTCCACTACTCTCACCACCAACATTCTCCTCTACCCCAACATCAACCTCGGGCTCGACCGCTACCTCACCAACCACATCAACATCCTTTGCCTCAATCCTCCAACATCCTCTCTCCTCTGTCTATGACCACGAGCGACTGCCGACGCGCATAGTGAGCAACACCCTGGGGCATACCCTATACCATCCCATATTGTCTGTAGACACGTCTGATCAAGAATCTCTCTAAAACTCGATGAGCACGACCAATCAGGATCATCAACTGACAAAGAAATGGTAGCTGAACATCATCATCATCCCAATGATCACAATCTAGGTAGGGACGCTATGTCATAAACTCTATATCATCAATCACTCTCCTCCAATACTCTAACTTACCCAGTTTAGACTAGGTAAACCTGCTAGAATATTAGAATACATAAGGTCTCCTAGGTGGCCTCTGTCCAACTGGAACTGGACGTGTGACAGTTATGTGCTCCCACACCCATACCTGAAGCAAAGTAATACCGACTGATAAACTCCGACCACTGAGATACACAACTGAATGTAAATCATGATATAACTAGGCAAGAAAACACATGCCCCAAGCAAATTAGGTGCCATGAACAACCATGCTCTCTAGAATTGGGCCCCAACCAACTGAAAATCCCTTAGACCTACGATCAGGACTAAGGAATCCGCTAATGAAACTAGCAAGTATTGTCGGCAAAGTGGCATATGCATCAACCATGTCATGCCATGGAATCCACTCTCTTGCAATACGATCATCCTGAAACACTCTATGAAGAGCATTGGTCCCACCCTGCTCTCTCAAATCATATATGGTAACATCTGCAGCAATCGAAAGTTGAAGGATCCGCCAAACATCCTCTGAGGTGACTGTTATCTCTCCAATAGGAAGGTGAAAGGTGTTGTGCTCACTATGCCACCTCTTAGCTAGAGCTGTCAACAAACCCCAATTAATCCTAATATGGGGCATGTAAAGAAGAGGAGACAATCCACAACGTGTGATGATGGCCGTCTCAGGCTATGCCAACCTAGGAATGAGATCAAATGTCCAAGGGAAATGCTCTCGAATCTGGAGGTTCCCTAATCGCTCCTATTATCACAACAAAAATCAAGGTAAATATATTAATGTCAATCATCAAATAACATCAAGATACCATATCAAATCAAGTCAGCTCTTAGTGAGAATTCTAATCAGATCTCATGAGCACACATCAAATCAACCTCACCTATCATGAGGTCATCATCAACGCATCAAAATCAACCTCACTTATCATGAGGTGTTCTAATTATTCCTCACCTATCATGAGGGTAATTATCATCAGAACAAAACATCAAACCTCACTTATCAGGAGATTGAAAAATCATGTCTTTGATTAGACAAATCATTCATATCACACCAATAGCTGATATGATCAAAAATCAAGAACATCAAGAACAAATTGACGAAAATCACAGACACTTTGATATAAATGCGCTTACAAGGACATTATAAATGCTAAAACAAAGAAATGCACCATTTCATCAGATAAAAGTGCTATTACATTTAAACAAAGCGCCATTTTATCGGGTCAAAGTGCTAATGTTTTTCGGAAAAGCGCTAAAACTTGAAACGCACTAAAACAGACCTTAAAAGTGCTACATAATCTATTCTAAGCGCTAAAACTCTTGACACGCTAATCTACTTTAGAGAAGCGCTACAATGGCTAACCTAAGCGCTAAAGTTCAAAAAGTGCCAACCTACACTATAGACGTGCTAAAATAGACTCTTAAAGCGCTAAAAGATCAAAAGCGCTAACATAGATCCTAGAAGCACTACAACAGAGTCAAAATGCGCTACAACGGAATATTGAAGCGCTAAAACAAGTTTCTTTTGTAAAAAATTGAAAATACACTAAAAAATGAAAAATGCACGAAAACCAAGAAAAAATTATGGACATACCGGAGGTCCGAACACGGCCGGCTGCTAATGTCATTGAACACGCTCAAAATGGTGAGTGTGAAAGGGAATTGGCATCTTTCTCCACGTTGCACAAAATCTCTCTCAAACTTTCAAAAGTCACAATCTACAAATGATTTTGAAAAGGACCTTTTTAACCTTTTATAGGTTATTTCAAAAAGGAATTTTTATGACATTGATTTAAGTTTTTAGAGGGGGATTAATTGAAACTCATTCAGGACAACTTTCGACATCAATTATCGGGAGATAAATATTTTTTTTTCAAATCTTCATCGAATCTATATTAAATCATCAGAAAATCATAAAAATTTGAAAATTTCCAAAAAATACAAAAAAAATCAAAAATTCATTAATTTATCTCCTGAGGGGGCATATATCCATCAATCACCTGAAAATCATGTCTAGGGCATTTTGAAATTTTTTCTTGTTGATACTAGTAGCAGCAACACAAAATTTTCATTGAAGCAATGCGTAAACACATCACTTCAAAGAGGGGTAAAATGTAGACACCTAAAAATGGTCTGGAGAATCTAATTAATTAAATATGACGTATTTGATTAATTAATCTTAAATTCATCTACTTAGTAAATAAATAGAAATATTTATTTATATTAAGTTCACTATTAGTTCTTCTATCTTATCATATTTTCCTCTTAATTAAATAAACAAAATTAAATACTTTGTTTTATTTAATTATTATCATTATTATTTCTTCTATACTTTATCCATTAAATTCTATCTTAAATTAAATATACAACTTCAATAGTTGGCTTTATTTAATTATTACATCATACTTCTTTTCTTCTATTTAATTTAATAAACAAACTTCTATAGTTTATTTTATTAAATTATTTATTCCTCTTTTGCTGAATTTAAATAAATGCATAAATCAAATCCCTTTATTCACTCACCAATAAAATTATATTTTTCAAATCTAATTAATTTAACTGTCATTCACAGGAAAAGCCTCGGGGACAAACCTGCAGGAAATCCTCTCAATCTTCTGCATCAAATCTTTCCTCTCATCTTGCCTAGTGTTTTCATGGGGAGGAACAATCCTCCATGATCAGCTCCACCTTCTCATCTCATACCATTCAAAATATTTAGATTTAATCTGAGCCTCTGTTGTGTTACCCTTGTGCAAATGTGTTGCTGGGAATCTATATATACAACCTTCTGAAGCATCAAAATCATCCAAGAATCATCATCCTTTATGCAAACTTACTTTGCGGGAATTAGTACTCAAGCAACCAAGCAATCATTTAGCATTAGCATTCTAATATCATCATAGCATCATGGCATCAGTAGATTTCATATCACGGCGACATCATTAGCTTTTACTGTAGCTTCCATTTAGCAGGTTTCATGTCAGGATAGTTTACAGTAGCTTCATATCATTTAAAAATCATTAGCAATCATAACATCATTTCATTTAGCATCCATTCCATTCTCTAGATAGGCATTTCAAACAGTTACGGTGCTTACAAATATGAGAGCTTTTGTAATTTGATAAATCTTTGGAGATAGGAGACAATGAGACACTTTCAGGCTTTTTTGTGTTTTAAATTAGTTTAATTCATGTTTCATCTTGATACAATGTTTCATTAAGAGGTGTATTTAATTGTATTTAGTTTACATTTTCCACACTTACACTTCCTAATCCTAGTGTTGGGGAACACTTTCCAAGGATTTAGGATATGCATGAAATAAATAATATTTAGGATTGCAATTAAATGACATCCTATTTCCAACATTCTCCCACTTGAAATTATACATTGCAATTATTCTAAACAAGGAATAATAATTTTAAATCAAGTACACGACTCAAGGTGAATGGCCTTCCTACACCAACTAATCAATCCATGGCAACTTCAAATGCAACCTGCATACTCATGAAGCTCCAAGCAAATGATTAAAATCAAGAGAACTTATCTGTAGGAACTGGTTTCATAAGATAATCTGCAACATTAATTAAAGTGTCAACTTTGTCAATTAATACCTTCCCATTCTCAACCATATCTCGCACAAAGTGATACTTTACATCAACATGATTAGTAAGAGCATGATACATAGGATTTTTTGCTAAATACATAGCACTCTAACTATCACATTCAAGTTTAACTTACTTGCAATTAAAACCAATATCTTTCCCAAGTCTCTCTAACCAAACTGCCTCTTTGGAGGCATGTTAAACCATCAAGTGTGTTGAACTCATGTTCAACCAAGGTGTAGGCTTCTCGGTCTTTACTGTTGAAAATAACTTTCCTTACAAGTAACCATTCCAACATATATCTATTACCATAAGAGAACTTAAGCCTCACCTGTAACCAACCAATCCATGCCAAACTCCAAATGCAACACAACACTTTCATGAAGTAATCAAGCAAATGATTAATGTACCCAATACATAAGATAACTACACAAGATCAATGTCAAAGCTCCAATATTGAACATAAACATCACATCCATGATATAACCATATATTCCTAGGAGATCACATGCACCATAACATATATACATCGTGGTCTCAAGAGAACATGTAATATGTCAAACTCTAAACTAGTATCAAGAGTATAACATGACATCATAAAAAATACACTCTAAACCAAGAAACCATATCACTAATCACATGGAGATAACCTTACCAATGATGCATCCACGTCACTGCCAACAACTCCCACTGAACCGTGGTACTGAGTCGCACATGGCATCGTGACTACCATCCTCTCTATGAAGATCACTTTGAAACATGAAGCAAAGAGTTATCACAAACAATATTAGCTAAAACAACCAATGCATCATTACTATCATCTGAGGATTCCTCTGTAGAAGAATCAAAACTCTCTTTCTTATTCTTACAATCCTTCTTCACATGTCCTGATTTCCCATAGTTCCAACACTTTACCTTACTCTGTCCTTCTGACTTACCCTTCCCTTCCTTGTCTCCCTTAGGTTCCTTTTTCTTAGGCCTACCTTTTACAAACAAGGAATCTTGGATTTCCGTTTTAGACTTCCTCCTCATCTCCTCTGATAGGAGAGTGTTGGAATCTGTGCCTCAATTCCTACTAACAAGAAACTCCTTGAAGGAAAAGTCGGTGTGACATCACGGATGTTTGGCCGACTAACTATTTTGAAGTTCTAAAATGTACATATCGCCATGACAGGGTTCATGTCTTGCTGAAGAGACTATTGCTATGACTCTCTGAGTTCGGCATGATCTTTTGGTGATCGGAAGAACTCTGGGCGACAGTTGATCTCATCGGTGTAACTCTTAGGTCGCGGGGAGATGTCTCGACGAAAGTCTTGAGTCTTGCCGACAGATGTCTTCGGGCCAACTTTGGAAGCTCGATGAAACGTCAAGACGAAAGTCTCCTGTCTTACCGACAAAGTGTATCCTCGTGGTGACTTCGCGGTAACTGAAAGACTTCACTAAGAAGTCTTAGCGAAAGTCATAAGTCACGCCGACGGGAGAGGTCACATTGTCTTCGCAGTGATAAAAGGTTTCATTGGGATGTCTTAGCGAATGTCATAAGTCACGCCGATAGAAGTCTTCGGGTTATCTTTGGGCGCTCGGAGAAATGTCTTGGCGAAGGGCTTATGTCTTGCCGACTCAGTAAGACATGATGGAGCTCGGTGAAATGACACGGCGATAGGAAAAAGTCTTGGTGACAGTGTGACGTTCGGTGGAAGTTCTGCTTCGATGTGAGTCTCGCCTGAAGAGCGATAGTCATGTCAAATGGCTCACACCAACATGACTTGAAGTTTTTGACAGAAGGTCTTGGCAAAGACGTAGTGTCTTGCCGATAGACTGTTTGCTCGCTAAGACTGGTGAATTCACTATGTGTCTCGCCAATAAGGGAAATCCTTGCTGATAGGATCGTATTGGACATCGTTGGTTTCGGTATAACCTGTTATAGTCGTTATAGAATCTTGCCGACTCATGGAAGTTGTAGCGATGCCAATTGAGAAAATTTGTGGCATCGGGGAGACACTATGAGTGTCTCACCGATATGCCAACAAAGTTGAATGCTCTTGACCAGTCTGACCATCCTATGTGGAGCATCGTCAGCCAATCACAGGAAGCAGTTTTAAAACATGACAACAATAGATTTTATGCATCAGTTGCATCGCTGGAAAAACTGCATGCAGGGAAAAATCAAGACTCAAATGGAAACTGTCTTTGGTTGGCAATGGTGGGTAAGAATGCATTGTTGGAAAATTAGAAAGAGATTGTTTAAAGCAGATCGATTCTGTTATGAACAGGGTGATGAGTTTATCGAATTACATGAGAACTTTTTTGAGAGAGTCAGAACAGCGAGAATAAACTATTGAGAACTAAACACCAGAAAGTTGTCTTTCTGATTGTATGTAATATTTTGTTACTGAAATACAACGAGAGTCAGCTTGGTGTGGTGGGTTTTTTCCCGTAAGGGTTTCCCACGTAAAATCTGTTGTTTGATTTGTCTTTGTATATTTGCTCTGTTTCTGTAAATCCTTCATATGTGTCTCAATTAGATTGTAATTTGAAAATTAAAAGTACTGTCTACTTACTCCCCTATGGTTTTGACATTAGGAAAGTTGTTTCCGCACCTCTGCTTTCCTTACAAGTGGTATCAGAGCCTGGCCAGTTGTGTTGTCCTTGTGAGTGGGTTGGGTTTTTTGTGTTAAATCCTTTTCAGTGGGAGTTTTGTAGAGGTCTGTTAATTTAATTGCAAATTGAGATGGCAAGCACATCCAGTAGGATGGAAATAGAGAAATTCAATGGTAGCAATTTTGAGCTGTGGAAACTCAAAATGGAAGATATGTTAGTTGATCGAGATCTTTGGATGACTGTGTCTAGAACAATGCCTCAAGGCATGAAGAGGATCGGGACCTGTCCGATAGAAAATCAAAAGGGCTGATAAGGCTCTGTTTAGCTGACTCTGTTCTTCTGAACGTGCATGAAGAAAAGACTGCAGCCTCTCTGTGGACAAGACTAGCTGCTATTTATCAAGGCAAGTCCTTGGTGAACAAGTTGTTCTTGAGGAAGAAGTTGTACAACTTGAAGATGCAGGATGGAGTTGGTGTTGCTAATCACTTGAATGCTTTCAACATGTTGATTGCTCAGTTAGCATCTATTGGTGTGAAGATAGAAGAAGAAGATCGCTGCATGCTACTGTTATGTTCTTTGCTTGATTCGTGGGATCATTTGGTGATGGCTATTGGGAGTACAACATCCTCATTCAAGATGCAAGATGTTGTTGCTTCTCTATTATCAAAAGAAATGAGAAGGAAATCTTCTGAGATGGCAAAGGAGGCTCTGGCTGTCAGAGGTAGACCAAAGGAGAAAGGCAAGAAGGACAAGAAGTCCAGATCGAAATCAGAAGGGAGATCAAAGTCTCCTGGCAAGAAGTCAAAGGTGAAGTGTTGGAACTTTGGGCAACCTGGTCATGTTCGAAAGGACTGCAAGGAGGAGAAAAAGAAGAAGAAGAACTCTTCGAGAAATGATTCTTCTCATAGTGATGCATACACTTTCATTGCAGCTTTGGCTACACGGGCATCAGATGATGTCTGACTGATTGATTCTGGAGCATCTTTCCACATGACATCTCATAGAGAATAGTTCACAAAGTATGAAGAATACAATGGTGGAAAGGTGTACTTGGCAAGTGATTCATCTTTGGAAATTGTTGGTCGTGGAAGAGTTAGAATTCAATTCCCTGATGGAAGAATGAAGGGAATCAATGATGTGATGCATATACCAGGTCTGGCTCGAAACCTACTTTCTGTAAGTAAGCTAAATAATATTGGAGTGCAGGTCACGTTCTCTGGAAATGGCTGCAAGATGACTAGAGGCTTTATGGTGCTGGCTAGGGGTGCTCAAATTGGTACTCTGTACAAGCTAGATGCACAAGCTATTCAATGCAATAGTGTCTTTGCAAAGTCACTTAAGGCTACTCATGAAGAAAAGAAGGAAAACTTTCCTGATGGTGTAAAATCCATGGAGATTAAACTTCTAGTAGAGAAGACTATGCTCTGGCATCATAGGCTTGGCCACATTAGTGAAAAAGGTTTTAAAACTTTGAAAACTAAAAATCTGGTAGAAGGGTTTGAAGATTGTAACCTTGAATTTGATTTTTGTGAACATTGCATATATGGAAAGCAACACCGTGTTTCATTTTATTCCAGTCCTCACAAAACTTCTAGTTTGCTTGATTATATACATTCTGATGTGTTTGGTCTAGTGAATGTTCCTTCTTTGTCTAAATCAAGATACTATGTGTCGTTTATTGATGATTTCTCAAGAAGAGCATTTGTATATTTTTTGAAAAGTAAATCAGAAGTGTATAGTCGGTTTAAGGAATTTAAAAACCTTGTAGAAAATCAAACTAGTAGAAAAATAAAGTGTTTAAGGACTGACAATGGCGGTGAGTTCTGTTCAGATGAATTCAAAAGGTACTGTAAAGATCATGGGATCAAAAGACATAAGACTACACCTTATACTCCACAACAAAATGGAGTTGCTGAAAGGTTCAACAGAACGATAATGGAAAGAGCACGAAGTATGTTGAGCAGTGCTAGCCTGAAGGAGAAGTTATGGGCTGAAGCAGTCTCTACAGCATGTTACTTGGTAAATCGCTCTCTGAACTCTGCTCTTGTTGAGAAGACGCCTTTGGAAGCATGGTATGGAAAGAAGTCCTCTCTTAGACATATTCGTGTCTTTGGCTGTGAGGCATATGCATATGTGCCATTTGAAAAAAGATCTAAGTTGGAAAACAAAGCTGTGAAGTGTATCTTTATTGGCTACAGCGCTGGAATAAAAGGATACAAGCTTTGGAACCTTGATATTGAGAAGGTTTTGCATAGCAAAAGCATTATCTTTCGTGAGCTGAAACCTTCTACATTAGATTTACAGTCAGAGAAGAAATCAGAAAATGAAAAGGATGTAGCAGCAATTCCTCAGACACCAGATAAGGAGGAATTGAAAAATCAAAATGTACCTAACACTGAGGAGAGCTCGAGCAGTTCTGAAAGTTTTGAAGATGATGAAGAACCACCTCAGCCTCAGCCTGTGAGGAGGTCAACTCGTGAAAGAAAGCAACCTGAAAGGTATGGGTTTTCTTTAATAGAGTCTACTTGTGCCTATGCTTTAATTTCTAGCACTGATGAACCTAGGACTATAAAAGAGGCATTTAAAATGTTTGATTCAAACTCTTGGTTGGAAGCCATGAATGAAGAAATGGCATCATTAGAAAAGAATGACACCTAGAGTTTGGTTCCATTGCCTAAAAGTAGAAAATCTGTAGGCTGCAAATGGATATTCAAAAAGAAAATTGGTCTAAATGGCAGTGTAGAAAAATATAAAGCAAGGCTGGTTGCAAAAGGTTATTCCCAGGTAGAGGGAATTGACTATGGAGAAAGCTTTTCTCCTGTAGCTAAGCTGACATCCATTAGATTCCTTTTGTCATTTGCATCAACATATGATTTAGAGATTGAATAGATGGATGTGAAAACAACATTTCTTCATGGTGATCTTGAAAAAGAAATTTATATGTCCCAGCCAAAGCACTTTGTGGTAAAAGGTAAGGAAAGGCTGGTTTTCAAGTTGAAAAAATCTCTGTATGGTTTAAAACAGTCTCCTAGAATGTGGTACCAAAAGTTTGACACGTTTGTCTTGTCTTTGGGATTTGTAAGATCAAAATGTGATCACTGTGTGTATTACAAAGCTGAAAGTGATCAAATTCTTATTATTGCTCTGTATGTTGATGATATGTTGTTTATAGGCAATAGTAAGCTAATGATTTCTGATCTTAAGTCTCAGTTGTCTGCAAAGTTCGAGATGAAAGATCTTGGTGCAGCAGGGTACATTCTGGGAATGGAAATAACTAGGGATAGAAAGAACAGGAAGCTTTGGCTCAGTCAGAGTAAATATGTCATGACTGTTCTAGAGAGATTTTGTATGACTGAATGCAAGCAGCTAGTTGTTCTAGTTACACAAGGAACGAAGCTATCTATTGAGGATTGTCCAAAATCTTCTTCTAAGATAGAGGACATGACTAGTGTGCCTTATGCAAGTGTAGTTGGTAGTCTTATGTATGCTATGGTTTGTACAAGGCTAGACATTGCTCAAGCAGTGGGAGTTCTTAGTTGTTTTATGGCTAATCTAGGAAGAACACATTGGGATGATGTGAAGAGAGTGTTTAGATATCTGAAGGGCACTTCAGACTATGCTTTGTGTTACCATGGTAACTTGGTTGAATCACATAGAACTCTCAGTATTCGTGGCCATGCGGATTCTGATTGGATAGGGGACATTGACAACAGAAGATCCACCAGTGGATATATTTTCACGATGAATGGTGGTGCAGTGAGTTGGATGAGCAAGCAGCAGGCTGTAGTCGCTTTATCTACTACAAAGGCAGAATACATGGCAGCCACACATGCCTGTAAAGAAGCAATTTGGTTAAAACATTTTTGTTCTAACATTGGATTTAATGCAGAAAAGATTACTATCTACTGTGACAGCTAGAGTGCTATATGTTTGGCAAAGAATCCTACTTTCCATGCCAGGACGAAACATATAGATGTACAGTATCATTTTGTACGAGATATGGTGGAGGATGGGAAGCTCTCTTTGGAGAAAGTGGATACTCTGGAGAATGTTGCAGATGCATTAACGAAGCTTGTGAGCACAAATAAGTTCAATTGGTGTGCCAGTTCGATGGGCCTCTTGGTCCATGAATCTCAGTAATTCTATGCTGCTCTGGATGTGTCAGTAAGATCTTTGTCAAGTGGGAGCTTGTTGGAATTTGTGCCTCAATTCTTACTGACAAGAAACTCCTTGAAGGCAAAGTCGGTGTGATATCACGGATGTCTGGCCGACTAACTGTTCTGAAGTTCTAAAATGTACATATCGCCATGACAGGGTTCATGTCTTGCCAAAGAGACTATCGCTATGACTCTCTGAGTTTGGCATGGTCTTTTGGCAATCGGAAGAACTCTGGGAAGCAGTTGATCTCATCGGTGAAACTCTCAGGTCGCGGGGAGATGTCTCGGTGAAAGTCTTGAGTCTTGCCAACAGATGTCTTCGGGCCAACTTTGGAAGCTCGATGAAACGTCACGGCGAAAGTCTCATGTCTTATCGACAGAGTGTATCCTCATGGTGACTTCACGGTAACTGAAAGACTTCGCTAAGAAGTCTTAGCGAAAGTCATAAGTCATGCTAACGGGAGAGGTCACATTGTCTTCGTGGTGACAAAAGGTTTCGTTGGGATGTCTTAGCAAATGTCATAAGTCACGCCGACAAAAGTCTTCGGGTTATCTTTGGGTGCTCGGAGAAACATCTTGGCGAAGGGTTTATATCTTGTCAACTCGGTAAGACATGATGGAGCTCGGTGAAATGACACAGTGATAGGCACAAGTCTTGGCAACAGTGTGACGTTCGGTGGAAGTTCTGCTTCGATGTGAGTCTCGCCGAAGAGTGATAGTCATGCCAAATGGCTCACGCCGGCATGACTTGAAGTTTTTGACAGAAGGTCTTGGCGAAGACGTAGTGTCTTGCCGATAGACTGTTTGCTCACTGAGACTGGTGAATTCGCTGTGTCTCGCTGATAAGAGAAATCCTTGCTGATAGGATCATATTGGACATCATTGGTTTTGGTATAACCTGTTATAGTTGTTATAGCATCTTGCCGACTCATGGAAGCTGTAGCAATGCCGATAGAGAAACTTTGTGGCATCAGGGAGACACTGTGAGTGTCTCACCAATATGCCAACAAAGTTGAATGCTCTTGACCAGTCTGACCATCCTATGTGGAGCATCATGGGCCAATCATAGGAAGCAGTTTTAAAACATGACGACAGTAGATTTTATGCATCAGTTGCATCGCTGGAAAAACTGCATGCAGGGAAAAATCAGGACTCGAATGGAAACTGTCTTTGGTTGGCAATGGCGGGTAAGAATGTACTGTTGGAAAATCAAAAAGAGATTGTTTAAAGTAGATCGATTTTGTTATGAACAGGGTGATGAGTTTATTAAATTGCATGAGAGCTTTTCTAAGAGAGTCGAAACAGTGAGAATAAGCTACTGAGAATTGAACACTAGAAAGTTGTCTTTCTGATTGTATGCAATATTTTGTTACTGAAATACAAAGAGAGTTAGCTTGGTGTGGTGGGTTTTTTCCTGTAAGGGTTTCCCACGTAAAATCTGTTGTTTGATTTGTCTTTGTATATTTGCTCTGTTTCTGTAAATCCTTCATATGTGTCTCAATTAGATTATAATTTGAAAATTAAAAGTACTGTCTACTTACTCCCCTGTGGTTTTGACATTAGGAAAGTTGTTTCCACACCTCTACTTTCCTTACAGAGAGTAGGAATTATATTGTCCATCTTCAGATCTATAACACTACCACTGATAACAACAATTAGATTTTCCCAAGATTCTAGTAAAGAACTATTACCTATTTTTCACTACGAGCTCAAACAGGTAGAGCTGAATCGAATTCATCATTGATAGGTACAAGATTTTTCAAGTTTTGCTACTAAAGTATTCATTGTTCATCATAAATATCAGATTACATCTGAATTGCAGTTTTATTGTGCAAGTATTTGAAACAAAAAATTGGAAATTTGCATAATAATGCTTTTTATTCATTTTGTAAAAACACTAAAATCTCTCACAAGCCGCGAGAGTAACTGAATTTGATTATGATAATCAAATAATGAATACAAAATTCAATGAAAGCTACACTATTGAAGATAATGTAAATACAAAGAAGAGAAGCAATTCATCATTGCCTGTGATGATGAATCATTTTCACTTGATGTCTTCAGTTGTCGCGTCTCCAAGCTGTAGCCTCGATTTCACGCTCCATGAACCTACAAAATTGTAAAAAGATGATGTTAGAGATGTACTCTAAGCAGTGATGAATTAAATTATACTTTATGCCTATGCTACCAACATGAATATAATTTACATTCAATCAGGCATTCACCAGATGATTGAGTTATAAAGGCTACCAATAGGAATATAATTTACATTCAATCAGGCATTCACCAGATGATTGAGTTACAAAGGTTGATAATCAAGGAACACGAAACTCAATGGAAGCTTTCAGCTTCGATTATTTTTGCTAACTTGTTTGTTTCAATGTGCAGGAATAGGTTCATCATGTTTGAGATTATTTTCATCAGATATGTGGGGCAAAACTGGCTCCCACAAGGGTCGAGCCCAGCATATCAAGAAGGTATGAAGGTATTCTCTCATTCAACGTTCATATATGAGAGTCATCAAGCATCAAAGAAACAGACATCATCTAGGACTATCATCAAGCAGTATAATAGCATGGTAAAACAAATTGAGCAATTATCTTTTGCTCATCATTCGAAGGAACAATTAAAGAAATATATTAAGAGAGCATTGATTGCATTTATCATCTCTTGTTTCAGCTCTACCTTTCATTTATATTCACATTTTGATGAGGCATTGAGCCCTCTATACTGAAGGGAAAGTAGAGCATTCAAAAATTTAATTTGTTTCTTACAACTACAAAGCACAAAACAACATTCATTTATGAGAACTTCATAAGAGTCAAGGACAGTCACGAACAAGACTGCTGTTACAAAATTGATAAAAGTAAATGGGTATACATGTTTGAAAATGCCAAATGATAGTAACCAGATCAAATGGAGACTTAGCTTGTACATTCAATATAATATAATGGCATTAAATCAAAAAGCAGTGATCAAACAATAGAGAGTAGCCAAGTACAAGAACATTGATATCACAATACTATGGTGGATAGTTATTCATCCAAGAAATGGACAATAGAACACAGTCCTAAATATAGAGGAAGAACAAAATTATACAAGAAAATAGCCTAGGAGACATTGGAAACACTAAGCAAAAGCAGAGTATCATTATAAGGAAGAAATTTCACATCCATTCTTCATTTGAAAGGAGTTATCAAGATCACACAGGCCGAATTAGAAGTAAAGAGTTTCTGATACATGGCGGAAAGAACATGCAGCCATCAAATGCTAATAATTCCATAACTAATATAGAGCATTTTTATGAATCTCTTAAAGTTGGAATTAAACATTCTACTAACATTGAAGATGCTCAAAAGTGCAGAGATAATGTTTGATGAGCATGATGACTGACAAAGATTGGTATCTTTCAAAATTTTCAAGTTGTAAATATAAATCAAAAGAGAGGTTTTCAATAGTGTCAATACTCCATATAACGCACAAAAAGAAAAATCTACAGATTAATGATAAGAGAAGCACATGGAAGCCACGACCTAGGGCTTTAGAACTCTTAGACAAAAATCCAGAATGAGAGTTTTAGCAGAGTAAATGAATGAAAGAAAAAGCTAAGAGATCAAGCATAGCACAGGGCACCTCAAATCACCCATATAGCTAAGTAGCCACGCCCAAACAAGAAGAATGAACAGAAAGAGCCATTAACAAATATTTCAAATAAAAAGAAACTCTCAGTAAGGCCATGGCTAAAAAATATGGCATGAGAAGAATGATAAATTCAGAAGCACAAATACAGCCATGACCATGAAGAATGGAAGAGCTTCAGATATATAAAGAAAAATGATGACAACTGGAGTGTTAAGAACTCTTCATTTTATAGAAATAATCAACCTTTTGAAGCAGTTGTAGACAAAATATATGGGGAAAAACAATTACATTCATTGTTTTTGCATTCACAAGGGCTCAAATTCAGCATTTGATCACCAGAATGTAAACAGGGGATGCAAAGTTAAGGCTTACCTCATTTGTATATGGAGAGAATACATTCAAAGTTGCGTTCAGCTCCTCTAAAAGTTCAAAAACTCCAAAAAACTCCACCAGTGGCGGTGCAAGAGACAGAGTAAAGTGGAAGTAGAAAAATGCTAAGTGAAGTTTGAATGTGCATTGGCCATCGAATGCTTTGGTTTAGGGTTTTCTTTTGCCCTAACTTTTGGCCGATACTTTCACAAGTATCTTTGTCACTTTATTTTAAAATTTTGATGCCTTACTAATACCTTATGGTATTATTTATGCCTTTTGAATACTATTACATATCCCTTAGATTTTTATGATTTTTGAAGAAAATCAATGCCATGAACCTATGAAGTTTTCATATACCCTACAAATTATATGCCTTATTTTATTCTTACAAAGCCATGAAATCATTCATCATATATTACGTGATATGCATATATTGCATGAGGTCGAAAGCATGTGGGAAGACTTTGAGTCTTCTTGACTTATAATTTGCAAAGTGAGAGATTGGAGTGCTATTATGGGGAGTCATAAGGGAAAATTTATTTTTTGCAAAACATTTATTTTATTATTTTCCCTTTATTCTATATTGTAAAGTTGTATTTGAAGGTTATTATTTTTCATTAATTTTTCAAAATCAACTATTGTAAAAAGGGGAAAATATATAAAAAAAATTCACTCACATGCATGTGGAGTTGAGGATTTTGCATGCCTTTCAGAGTTCTGGTCATCATGGGTGGATTGATAAAGACGAGATGGTTTTCGCATGCTCGGTCCCACTTTTTGTGGGATTTTCAGTGCAGTTTGAGTGCTCTATAGTTCATTTATGAGTTGACCTCGAGTTTGAACCTGAATGCACTCATTTTTGCATGAGTTTGAGCCTTCTTTTCAGGGATTTTTGCTTCTGCTCGGATTTCACTTTGAAGATATCAATTTTTACACTGAGTTTCACTTTCAGTTTCATCTTCATGCCTTTTGAGAGGCTTATTGTATAAAGTGAAATGACTTAATCATTTTTTCACTAGTTCTTGTTTTCTGCCTTTGCCTTTAGCAAAGAAGACTATCTTGTAACTCAGCATTTTAGATTTAATACAGTTTTACAGCTTTACAGGTTATCATTTTTTTGCAGAGGTGTTCCTTCATGATATTAATTGAAATGCAGTTCACCTTTCCAATTTCAGGTGTTTTGCATGGTTTAAATAATTTAATGCAATTTTGATGAGTTTCATTCTCGAAACCTTCAAATTTTTGTCTTGTGTATGCATGCATATATACAATTGCAGTTCGTCACAGGTTGTTAATTGTGCCCAAAAGTTGTTTTCTTTTTCCTCTAATTTGTGAAAACTCAATTTTCCTTAATAGGGAAAGAATACATACAACTTTTTAATGAATTATTAATGTGTTCAAAGTGCTCAAATTGGACTGTGTTAACAAATTTTCCTGAGGGTATAAGTTGTGAATCATTCTACAAGTTTACCATCATTTAGGTGCATCATCGAGGTTTTAATTTTAGTTCATGCATTTAGTTTAGTCCTTATCTTTTTCTCAAAGAAAATCATTCAAGTACCTAATTGATCATCATATAGGAAGCCAGCCTAGAATCCAGAGGTTCAATCTCATTATAGGTCACCCACAACCTAAGTTTGATCCAATGTTTCAATAGATTGCTGAATTTAATTATTCAAGCGTTCGGGTGCAATCTGATTGACAACAAGAACAAAGTAACAAAATGCATTTATCTTCATCTTCTAGTTTTACATCTATAGATGCTAACTAACTTAGAATCAAACTAATAACATTCAAATGATTTGCAATAGAATCACCATCTTTCATCTTTAAAGAATACAACTATCTTTTCAGATACAACTTATTAGTAAGACTTTTAGTTTGATAAATATCACCTATTCTCTTCCAAAACTTATATGCAGTAGTTTCTTCTGAAACATTCAAGAGAACAACATCAACAAGACATAATCTTATGGTTCCTCTTGCCTTCTTATCAAGCTTAGCCCAATCCTCATATGACATTGTTGTAGGTGACTTTGTCTCATTACCAACAACTAACCACTGATCTCTCTCTTCAAGGAGATCCTCCATTTTTAATTTCCACATCTCATAATTAGATCCATTGAACCTTTCAATATCTAATCGAGAATTCATTGTAACAAAACTTATTTTCCAAAATCAACAAATAACAAAAATAATATCTCCCACTACAACCAAAAAACCTTTAATATTTTAAGAGAAAGGCATCCCAATACTCTACCCAACCTCATCTCTGGTACCAAATATTGAAAATTGAGGTGTTTATGTAGCTTAATACTTTATAAAACTTTATGATTGTTGATCTAAATATGTATTCTTTGTTACAAATTCTTTGTGGGTGATTATTTGATTAATTCATTTTATCATTTGTAGAATGAAGATAGAAGGTTGTAGAAGAATTAGATAGAATATTAGAAGATACAAAACATATACTGTGGAGAAACCCTTTCGGGAAAAAACTCCAGTAAGAATCAATGTATTATTTAATCTCAGAATAAGATTACAATAATTCCAATCCTTGCTTGAGATGCTTCTTTTTCCTTCAACAAATCTTCTTCACAACCTACAATAAAAACTGATAATAACTCTCTTCAACTTGCTTGAGATAAATAAGCAATAATCAACTTTGTAAACTCCAAAGAGTTATAATTACAAAGCTCAATCCCTATCTCACAAAAGGTATGCCTATCTCTTGCAAGTAGAGTTCTACCATGAAGAACAATGCCAAAACATGTGCTTCATCCATTTGGGCGTCCCAAACTGAAATCACAACTGAACCTTGATTTCGTAGATATCTTCAAGAATTATCCTCAAAGTAGGCACCCAAGAATGGCCCCACTTAACTCAGCCTTCTAAAATATCTTAGCATGAAAAAGAGTTAACTCCAAGAAGCCAACTTGGGCACCCAAGGTGGTTCCAAGTCATTCTCTATTAACTTAAACATATCTCTCCACCATTAATGCAAGAATGGTCATCCCCTATTAACTGAAGGTAGTCACCTGTTATCTATCATGCAACTCAAGTCATTAGTCATGCATTCCAAGCTAACTGAAGTCAACTAGCATTCAACTAAAACTAATTGAAGATAACTAGACCATAACTGAATTGAACTGAACTAAATTGAACCAAACTAAACTAAACTAAATTGAACTAAACTGATTCTGAACTGGACTAAACTAAACTTCATGCATGTAAAAAACAATCCCTAGCTCCTAGGATCTTTACATGCGTTTAGAAGTGTTATCTTTTACTCCAAACAGTTAACTTAACTTAAGGTGAGTGTCACCTTCCATGTGGGTGCCCCATGTGCCCCTATTATTTAGGAACTCATATTGGACGCCCTCACATGCTCCTAACATTTATAATTAATTACAAATGTCAATTAACATGATTATTTCATTCAATATTAATCTCTTCCTGATCCTAGTGTTGGGGAACACTTTCCAATAACTTAGGAGATACATGAAATAAATAATGTTTAGGATTTCAATTAAATGACATCCTATTTCCAACATTATTTGTGAAGGAACTTGTGGTTTTTCTCTCCATATTTCTCTAACTTCTACTTCACCTCTTACTTCTTATGCAACTTAAAATGGGGCAATGATTTTTTTTCTTCTCATCATGATCTGCTAATTTTTTTTCACTTGTCATATCTCTTTTTCTCATAATAGCAAATGGGGGAAATTTTTTCCATCTCTATCACCACCATTTGTGTCAACTAGTTGCATTATACTTAATGGCAAGATAGTTAATGAGGTCCACATAATGGACACATAGTACCTTGTTAGAAAGTATTATTATTTAGCCTCCACAATATTTTTTATAAAGAGATATGGCAATATTTACCTCATGTGTATATTAAATGTCCATACAAGGAACTTTTGTTACAAAGATACTAAAACACTTTGATTTTGAACATGTAAGGTACTTTTGTAGTACCTTTAGGCCACACCTTCATTAATATGTGCATTAAATTTCAAGGGCCTTAGCCTAATATTTCCTCATTTTTTCATGCATAGTGGCATCACATGCATCCATGTAAGTGAGCCATAATATGCCAAAACATGAAAAATCAGTAGGGAACTAGAATACAACTCCATACCTTCATCCCATGATAAATTTGTATTCTCCATTATTTCACTTTAGATCATGCACAATAATCATATTTTATGTGGCACATTGTGACTTGGTAATCAAGGCGTAGGTAGGATCCCTAAAAAAATTATTTCCACAAGCCCTATACATATGCTTAATTCCAATGCAAGCACATGATTTTTATCTTTGGGTTTGACATATCCTTGATGATTAAACCTTGTGATCCTCTATGGCTTCCAAATAATTGATACATTTTGTTCCCCTTACCAAATTTTTTGTTGGGTCCCACAATTATTGCTCACTCTCCTACAAGAATCAATTTGCTTTAAAGCCAATGAAATGCCATCGTGAAGGGGAATTGATTATCCCATCAACAAAATGTGAGTGATTTAAGACCAATTATTGAGAGGGGATGGTATCTCCTTCACTTCAAGTTCAACTAAATCCAATTTAGTGTATTCCTAGAAGTATACTTAATAAGATTGATCATAATAGAATATAGAAAAAATGAAATATCTATAGTATCCAATATATACTTGGACCCAAAGGCTGTCACTATTCACATATGGTAGTTTTGTGATTAGACCTATTCTTTGTTGTTTAACAAGGGTCTTGACAATGTAACCAATTATTGGAAAGAAAAGACGCATCACATATCAATTTTTTGAGCCCTAGAGTCTTGTAAGATACATTTATACCCCAAAATTTATAGAAGAGAAAGATCAAATATTTTGTGGTACTCTCTAATATATTACGATAATATAAAAAAAAGACAATGAACATTAAAAATTAAATTAGTACACTATAATTCACAACACATCATAACTATTTTATATATCACTTTCTATTCATTATTTAGCCCCCAAAGATTCAATATCAAGAGTTCAATAAACTTTCCTTGTTCATATCACTTTCTTCTTACTTCTTTTTATCTTTCTTCTCCTTTCTCTATAATCTTATTTATTATTGTTAAATTTGCCCCTTATTCACTATTTTTTCACAACCTACCTTGACTTAATCAAGCACCATCATGGTGACAAAAATACACCATCACTTATGCTTTCACCCAATGGTGGTAAGCTCCCAAGTGTTAGCCCCTGGTCATCCCTAGACCTACACCTACACCTTGAGGGTTCATCCTTTATGACCTTTCCTACATATTCCTTTTGGGAAATTAGAGGATTTGTATTTTATACACCAATATTAGAGAGATTTCCTTCTCTCCTCTTGTATGATATATTTGATCTCACTTTTACCTTATGACTATTAATTAAGCATAAGCTATTGACTTAGTCAAATTATAATAAAATGATAATAATTTTCATTTAGATATTGGTTCCATACCAAATATTAGCGAACACAAATAAAAATTCACCTAGAGATCATATCATTCATTATCCCAAGATCACATGTAGTGACTATCTTGAGCACACATCACATATACACAAGTTGACTAGTTCATACATATCACAAGTACAATAGTGATTGGTTCATATGCACATCATAAATATAATGGTGATGAGATCATAGGTACATCACAAGTACAATAGTGACTAGCTCACGCGTACATCACTTATATCTAATGTGAAAATCCATATAATAAATCACATGCTAGATTATAAAGAATTGAAGGACACACGATCTACTAAGAGGGGGGTGAATCAATAGATCAAATTCCTTTAAAATGCTTAACCTAATTACATATATCGGAATACTTGTATCTTCACAACTACTAAACAAGCAACATTAAGAACACACATTCACACAAGAGAACACCAAATATACGTGGAAACCCAAGATGGGAAAAACTATAGTGAGAATAGTTGCTTGGATCTACTATCCAAATCTAGCCTCACAAAACAAACAAGTGAATTTTACACACTGAAGTAGGAAAAAACCTATCAGAGACAATAATCCCCAATTGTATCTATAAGCACCAACCTACTGGAGATAATAATCCCCAAATAAGATCTGAGCAACAAATCAAATGGGTAGAACACCAGTCCTACTGGATTACAATGATAAAGCTTGCATATCTCCAATGCTGATAACACAACTTACACAAGGTCTAAACTTTCTCTAGACACTCTTTCACTCTCCTTATGATCTTCTAATACTGGCACATACACTAGGATGTAAATCCTTTGGATTCACAATCATCTTCTTGTATATTCACTACCTTCTCTTATGCACACACTTCTAGTACATCATACACATCCACACAACAAAGATATATACACATGACATTACATTTAACACTCTTCTATGTCAACTAGGGCTTTGCAAGTAACTAGGACAACGTAAGGTGGACCTAAATTAAAATACATGAAACGTGTAATAGGTTAGTCCAATACAAAGCTTCCTTTTGTCAAAGGAAGATGATGGCATGTGCCACCACGAGAACCTTAACTAGTTCCTATCCTAACACCACACACAAGATTTGAATTTTGCACACTACTAGTCGTTACCACACATGCCTTGAACTTCAACTGGTTGATAGACAAACATAAAGAACCTTCCGTCACTTCAATCTTTTTGCATACTAAACATATCCTCTAGAAACTTTAGAATATGATAATACTAGTCTAGATATACTCTCCTTCCAAATTGCAGAGCCAAACACCATTTCTAAAAGAAATGTTGACCAACAGACTATTGCTCGAGAAATATTTTTTCCTAAAAGATATCCTTATGCAGACTTCCAAACCACCATAGTCATATTGACTGTATACTTCGATTGGTACATTATAAACATACAGTACACATCAACTCCTAGAACAACTTGATTTAGTGATATGATTGATGACACAATTGCTTCATGACTAGTACCTTTTGATATATAGAGAGTATCATTTATTATCTCGAGATTACATCCTAACATTGTGACAACCTTATTCAACTCAAAATGATATGATAAGTGAATATTGAAACATAAAAAAATAGGTTAGGGGTTCAAACACAGAGGGTTTTATACTAAATTTGGGATGTCTCACCAAAATTCCTATAAATAGAAAGGGAAAAATGGGGTGAATGAACCTACCTATTCATCTATTTCATTCAAGAAATGAGATCCCTCAAGTTAAAATTCACCTTCAACCCTTAGGTGAATAAATTCTTTGAGGGATCTTGCAAATTACCTTTATGTGTGTATGTGGACTAAACAACACTTTTGGGAGATGAAAATAAAATAGAAAATCAACTCAAAACTGAAATGCAAGACTAGATCTGAGTAGATTAAGCATAGAACTAATAAACACAATTTATTTTATGCAAATTGAATGAGTGGAGGACACTTAAAACTTATCTCAAAAATAGTTGCAAAGTGTCCCTGTTGGTTGCAAAGTGTCTTGATATAACTTTTTGACATAAATAGTTGAACAAGGGTTTTGGGAGAAAGATTAAAAATACCAAATGCACTCATTCATGACATGTAAAAGGTGGATTTTGCAAATTTTAGACCAGTATTATCACATGTTTTAGTTCATTAAATACCTTGTCTTCATATCTTCACCATCTTTACTATTTACAGGGTTAGGATATGCCTTCACCTTTGTCATACCATTGTCTTCTAGCTCTCAGTACGCTTTTATATGAATGTCATGTGGGTGCTTGGAACTACCTTTTATATAGTCTTCATGCAAGGGTTTCATTTAGTTGTCCTCCATTTTCATCCATGTACTGAGTTGATTGTTATAAAGCTCTTTAGGGAGCACAAGGTTGTAACCTTTTTTCATTTTCCATGTTATCTTTATGAATTTCATGCATTGGCTTTGTATGTGTGTCATGAATATCAGGGCGCTCCCCTCTATAGGCATTTCTTCTAGCTATTTCTTCAATTCATACTACCTTCTTGTCTTGATGGAATGCCAATCCTTCCTTGGTTAAAAGTTTTGTTCCCACTCTTTTCTAGCCTTCTTTGGCCTGTAACTTCACCACCTCCATACATAGGAAAGATAAGAAAATTTATAGTCATCACCACTAAGGCCTAAACTCTTCAAAGATTAACAAAGAAAACTTGTGATCAACATTGATAGGTGGCAAGGATGATGAACCCATGACAAATTTATCAACAAAAATACCAACTATGTAATAGACCTTTACGAGGTCACTGTCAGCTTGTGTTAAGGTCACTACTCTCACTATTGTAGCATTTTCCTCTTGAACATATCATCAAATTCTATCAAAGTTGAGTATAATAGTGTCCATTATGAAGACCGCTATCATTGTGAAAACCACAACCCACAATGAAGATCATAGTCCAGTGTGCTTTGTATGGAAACATTGTCCCCATACCTTGTATATTGTCTTCTTGATCATGGAACTATCATAATTCACTCTCAAAATCATCTCTATTTACCTCCTTCACGTGTCATTAAAATGAAATAAATGAGAATATAGGCCTTGCAGGAGTGTGCAAACCCTAACAATGCTCTGATGAAATCCTAGAGAACTTGACACAACCAATGAGCATGACATTATTAGGACTATCATCATATGACATGGTCTTAGTAGATGGTTATGGACAGTGTTTATGATCTTACATACTTGATATGGGTAAAAGCAAGAAGTTGAGTACATGAAGAGGGGAAATTTCGGGCAACAAAAAAAATCTCGCAATAAACGCATACGCGTTTTTAAAAAATGCGTATGTGTTACGGAACAGGTACCCGAACCTAAATCTGAACGCGTACACGCTCAAGAACGGGTACGCGAGCCTAAAACGCGTACGCATTATGAAACGCGTACGTGTTACAAACGCATACGCATTTCATAATGTGTACAAGTTACTAACGCATACGCGTTTCTAAACGCGTACGTGTTATTGAAAAGTATTTATTTTTTTAAATAAACTGCTGGCTTTTCATTTTATCCACTATTTTTGGCGAATCGAGAGAAGTCCAGCAAGAGCGCGTACGCGTTTAGAGGCTGTTGCTTGCTCCTCTCGTCAACACACTTGACCTCTGAGACCTCCAGGTTGGTTGATTTTTTCCCTTTTTTGCTTTGTATCTTGTTTTTTTATTTTTTAATTAGTATTTAAGTTTTTTTTTTGTTTAATGCATTTTATTTCAATTTTTAATAGTTTTAAATTGTATTTAAAAAATAAATAACATTAAATTATAAATTGAAAACTATATTTTATCTAAACCTAAATTGGACATAACTTAGAAATCTAAACCCTAAAACGTAAAACTAGAAACCTCTTAGAAACCTCTCTCCCCTTAGGTGAGCTAAAATTAGAAACCCTAATACAATTTTATCTCTAACCTTAACCCTAACCATAATTTTAACCCTAGCTCTAACCTTAACCATAACCCTAACCCCAAAACTAACTCTAGTTCTTACTCTTACCCTAACCTGAACCCTATCCTCAACCCTAACTCATGTTTTAACCTTAACCCCAATCGTAACTCTAATTTTTACCCTTTTCCTAACCATAACCCTAAACCTATGCCCAAAAAATAACTCTAATTTTAACCCAAACCTAACCCTAATTCTAACTCTAACCCTAACCCTAACCCCAATATTAAGCCTAACCCTCACCTTATCCCTAACCCTAACCCTAACCCTAATTATCTATAACCCTAACCCTAACTCCAATCTTAAGCCTAACCCTAAACTTATCCCTAACCCTAACCCCAACCCTAACTCTAATTTGTACACGAATTACAAACCATAGGTTCCAAGAGAGACACTTAAAACTTATAAAAAATAGGTATTGTAGGAGTCACTTGGATAATAATTCAATGTATCTTAATTACTATCCCTATATGGAATTTCTCATGATTGATTTATGAATTTTCATCCATTAACTATATATGGAAATAAATGGGGTTCCCTCCTCTAATCTCTAGTGATAGGAAAATATGGTGTCCAATCTATTCAAGTAAAATTAATGGATAAACAAGAATACCACTCTCAATCTTAGGATTTAATTAAATAGCTATCTTTTAATTTCTTTCCTTTTTACAAGCTCCAACATAAACCTACATGTACAAACCTTTTTATCAATGCCACTTTAAAATTACATTCTTTATTATATAACACTAGTGGCCCCATAACTAGGGCACTCATAACATACTTAAATATTATAGTCATTTCCCTATTTTATTTTTGTAAGTCCAATGAGAAATAAGAAATATTTTAGGTATCATAAAATTTTATTGAAAAAAGGGTAAGGAGAAAAAGAGGAATTCTAAAAGAATTTTCAAATTCTAAATCAAGGCTAAAGGAGTCAAATGGGCTAATTCTAGGAAGTTGGTTGAATATTTAATCATAAAAAATCCCAAAAGGAGGGAAAAATCAACAAAAAAAAATAGTAGAGCAACATGTGACACCCTTTTGAATTCCTAAAACCCCATGTTTTATAGGAAGATGAAGAAGAATTTGAAACCATTCCCCTCATCCCTTAGGAATAATCTATTAAGGAGAAACAATATAGATTAATAGAAAAATATTTGAATCAATGAAAATATATGAGAGAAGCCTTATCTTTTGAAAAATGTTTCAATATGGTAAGAAGTTCCATCTACAATAAATGAGCAAGGAATATAGAAAGTGAAGAATAGGGAGATAAAAAGTAAGCTAAAAAACTTTATGCACCTAAGTTTGATTGTAGTGACAAGATTTTTCTGCCCATTGGAGAAATTAGAGACTTACTTCACCCTCAACCCCATAACCCTATTCTAATTCTATCTCTAATCTTAACCCAAACCCTAATCTTAACCCTAACACTTTCACCATAACCCTAATCCCCACCATAACTCCAATTCTTATTGTTACCCTATCCATAACCCTTAATCTAATTTTAACCCAAACACTAACCTAACCCTAACTCAATCTCTAATCATAACCCTAACCTTAACCATAATTTTATCTCTAACCTTAACCCTAACCATAATTTTAACCCTAGCTCTAACCTTAACCATAACCCTAACCCCAAAACTAACTCTAGTTCTTACTCTTACCCTAACCTGAACCCTATCCTCAACCCTAACTCATGTTTTAACCTTAACCCCAATCGTAACTCTAATTTTTACCCTTTTCCTAACCATAACCCTAAACCTATGCCCAAAAAATAACTCTAATTTTAACCCAAACCTAACCCTAATTCTAACTCTAACCCTAACCTTAACCCCAATATTAAGCCTAACCCTCACCTTATCCCTAACCCTAACCCTAACCCTAATTATCTATAACCCTAACCCTAACTCCAATCTTAAGCCTAACCCTAAACTTATCCCTAACCCTAACCCCAACCCTAACTCTAATTTGTACACGAATTACAAACCATAGGTTCCAAGAGAGACACTTAAAACTTATAAAAAAATAGGTATTGTAGGAGTCACTTGGATAATAATTCAATGTATCTTAATTACTATCCCTATATGGAATTTCTCATGATTGATTTATGAATTGTCTTCAATGATTTTCAATATTTTTCATCACTTGTTCTACTAACCTTCTGTTTTTATTCAACTCTCATTTATAGTTCTTAAGTGACTATCGGTTTCTATTCAACTCTCATTTATAATATGAATTTTTAATGCTATGATTTTTTAATGTTATAAATTGAATTTTAATGTTATAAATGAAAAATATTTTCAATTTGTGCATGTTCAATGTGATTTTTAAATAACTTTGAAATTGTGTGCATTATTTAATTAGTTTGTTGATATATATTTTTTAATTGTTTAACATGCAGTTGCCATATCATTTCTCGTCCATGGATCCACTTTTCACTTTAGAGGATTTCATGCCTAATCCAGAAATTCCTATAGATCCTGGTGCACACCCCACCCCACCACATGAGGATATGCCTCACTCACCTCCGCATTCTCCACCACCTGAACCCCCACCCCCTCCTCCATTTGACCAAAATCAACTAAGAGACAATATTCGAGCCAACTTAGTTGTGATTCAAGGGAACATAGATCTCATAAAAAATGAGACTAGAATCCCTCCACATCTTGCACGGTTTGTCGATTCTGTTCGATCTATCGATGCGGACCTAGATAGGTTCCATCAATGGAGAGAAGAGAGGAGACAATTCTATGCAGATGGGCTGTCATATAAAGAAATCAATGACCTAAAAATCACTAAACAAGCTATGTGCCAATATTTTGTGAACCCCCAAACAAACGAACCAATACCACCCACAAAAAAAAGAATTTCAATTTTATGGTGTAGGCACCCGCAGATAGCTGCAAATTTTTGGGAGAGATGGTGGATGGTGTTTGATACTCCACCACATGGCAACAGTGAGGTGCCCTTATATTTTTTGAGAAAGTTATGGGTGAGTTTGAGTTGGGTAAAAAACCCAACTATTTTGATATGAGGTCATTTCAGGGAGCTTGGGCGTGGCATGCCCCAACATAGACTAGGAGCATGTGTCATCCTCAGCGACGTGCTCCAGTTGCGCCTCTTGTTCCTCCTCCTTCTCCTGGTATTCCCACTGCATTTCAACAGCAAACCATGTTATCTACACTAGGAGCATTGAGTTCACTTTCAGGACATCTCACTCAGCAGACTACACACGCAGCCACTGAAGTGGCCAATACAGAGCATGGAGGCTCGAGCTATAGGGATACTCAGACATCCACTTCAGGTGAGGCACATGCATCTGGGGCGGGATCATACCTAAATTTACTATATTATGAGGATCGTCCCACACAGGTATGTTCATCTTTTGAACTTAAATTTAATTCAAGTTTGAAATGTAAAAAATTCATGTAAATAATAACATCAAACTATATATATAATATAATATTAATTCAATAATTTTGTGTTTGGTGTATAGACACATGATGACGTGATGCCCGAAACTCAATATCATCATCGTGTGTATATGTCGAGTGCTATAGATTTGGGCTCACCTTTTCAACAGGTACTTGAACCAAAATATATTAAATAATTTGTGTGTCCATATATATATATAATTTAATTTGAATTTGTACACATGTGTGAATTGATATATTATATCTAGATGCAGGGAAGTCATACTATTCCTAGTATTGATGAGCCACAAGTTACAGTGGTGAGCGCTCCTGAGACATCATCAGCTCAGGTGTGTGCTTTCAAAAGTTTGTTAAGTTTAAATTAAATACACATCATAGATCTAATTTAATTTTTACATTTACATACACATGTGTGAATGATCTATATGAACTGTTGTACATCTATATGTAGGGATTTGATGAGATAACCATGGCGGGCCGCGCACCTGAGACATCATTGACATCTATTCATGGGAAATCTCAGGTGCGTGATCATGAGGTCATATCATTCGAGGTTGTAAACTTTACTTTAAATCTCCTATACAATTTTTATGAACATTATATATATATATATATATATATATATATATATATATATATATATATTCAAAGTTTTCACATATTGTTTGCTTTATATGAATATGCAGGATATAGCGGATCAGGCAATTGCATCTTCTCAACAGACAGTTATGTTACCTGTTGAAGAAAATGTGCCAGTTGATTCACATGACCATATGGTAATTTATGCATACTAGAAATCATTTTTAATATATTTAGTCGATATTTAATTAGTTTTTTTTATCTAAAAGTTTATATTTTCAATTTTAAATATGTTTAATTATATCAAAATGTCTAAATAAATTTAAATCTAATTTCGAGTTTCTTGAACTCTTTTACAGCATGATGCAGGTACATCTAGTCAACGTGGAACAAAGAGGAGACTTGATTTGACCGATCAGCCTGAGAGTTAGATAGTTTTATATTTTATGGACTACAAACCTCTAGTTTCATTTTAATATATGTGTTGGACTTGACATATAAATTTTATGGACTATGTAGATCTCTAGTTTTATTTTGAACATGTTATTATCATATATGTGTGTTTATTTATATCAGTTGACTTTAATATGATGATTATATATGCAGTCAATTATGAGATCATGTTATGTTCATTTTCATAATTATATGCATTTATATACATATCTATATATTTATCTTTTATCAAATTGTCAAGTAATACATGCACTATATAATAATTCTTATCTAGAATCAAATTTCATATATATATAACTTATCAGATGGTTAGGTGACAAATTAAAACATTCCTTAAATAGTTTCTTAAATCATATTCATAATAAATTAAGGGCAAGTAATTCTAACTATTTTCCAATTACATAGCAAATATTTGAATCAATAAAAAAAAAACCATCTCCTTGTATGTATATTTAATGTATAATCTATACAATTGAATAATTATATAAAATGTGGTAAATAGAAGACACATGAAATATGTATAATCTATAGAATTTGAATAAGATATTTAAAAAGTGACATCGAACAAACGTATATAATGTACATCAAGAAGTTTAATGTACAACTATATAACATGATGAAACATATATGTGCATGTAGATACAATTAAAGCTTATCAACTTTTAGGTGAATACCAAAAATTGATATTTACATAGTCTCCAGATAAAATAGTTTTTCAGTTCAACAATCACATTGTAAACCGACTTGATGAGAACTTGCAAAAATAATTAATGTAAGTAACTACAATTTTTATGAGTCATTTAAGTAAAAAATTCATGCAAGAAAAGAATTGCATATAGTAAATTTAGGTGAATACCAAAAATTGATATTTACATAGTCTCCAGATAAAATAGTTTTCCAGTTCAACAATCACATTGTAGACCAACTTGATGAGAACTTGCAAAAATAATTAATGTAAGTAACTACAATTTTTACGAGTCATTTAAGTAAAAAATTCATGCAAGAAAAGAATTGCATATAGTAAAGTCCATACAAATTCAAATGATGTTAGCCATAGGATGGATTAAGGGGACCTAAGAGGTTGGATTAGGGGGATGAAAGAGGGTGGATTAAGGGGAGTTGATAAAATGAGTTAAAGTGATGTAAGAGGGTGGA